>VDFB02152621.1:0-42830 GCA_007258455.2 Sequoia sempervirens
CAGGGATAATGAGGAAGAAGAATATAATAACAGTGAAGGTGTTAATTCTGAAGAGGTAAATGTGGAAGAAGAGTATGAGATGGAGATTGGCTAGGAGGAAGAAAATTTTAACAAAGATGATGACATGTTGGGAACTAAGAAAGAGAAATAGTTTGTAACAGAGCCTATTAAAGAGATAAAAGAGTAGATTAACGACCTGCATGCTCGCTTCTCTATTATGGAATAAAAAATTGACCCTGATAATATTATGGACAAGTTAATGGTAATGGAGAATGATCTTGGAAATATTATATCCATTACGGATGGTATGATGTAGAAAGCTATTATGGGTATTGTTTTTGATCAATCTCCAAGATTAAAAAATAAAGGAAGAAACAAGGTAAGAACCAAGAGTTCACTGTTCAGCCTAAACATAGAAACAAAAAGTCAAAGAATGATTGGATGGACTCCCTTGACACTTTGAAGGAGAACTGGGACCTCATAAATGGTCTTAAGGATTAATGGTTGTTTCAGCTACCTGATATTTCTTTTTTAATTTTTTTATGTTATCTCCGACAATGTGCCTAGTTTTGTCTTTCATGTGTGCACCTTTTGATATGTTTTAAGTAATTTTAGTTTGGCCTGTGTGCCTCCTTAGGTTGTAGGTGTTAGTAGTGGCCCTTGGGCCTATTTTTAATTTTCTTTCTATTATTTTTTCTTCGTGATCTTGGGATCATGGCCCTTACCTTGATTTTTAATAAAAAAATCAACCCAATCTTATAATAAGATTTACTATAAATCTATACAATCCTAGGGAAAATTGGACAAGCTTTCCCCTTACAAAGATCACTTTGTAACCCTAAAAACTATATAGTAGTCTCAAATATTCAATTGCAATAGTTTCCCTATAAAAGGAACTTCAAATATGCTTCCTCATTGGTCTCCTTTGTTTTAGTTACCCCTCAATTCTCTCATATGAGTTCCCAATTACTTATATAAGAAAATAGGAAACACTAGATCTCCTTATTACACCTCATCACACTCTCCTTAAAGCTAACGTTTTTTCAATTATGGAATTCTCCAAGTGTATCACCAAAATGAGAAACTTTATAAAAGTAAATATAAATCTAGTACAATGTAAATCCTTTATGAGGTGGAACCATTCTCAAGGTCAAGTCAAGGACGTTATAAAAATAACTCCCACATAATCATCACAATTAAGACAAGGCATGTAAGATTTTCATTGAATTGTAACTTCCACACATGAGTTTCTTGTTCAAGTAAAGTGGCATGAAAATGATGGTCAAATATGAAAATTAACTACGAAACATATAATAAGTCCATCATTCTAGGTACACTTATGAGAAAATGTGACTTCAACTTTTGTATGGTGTCATGAACACGTTTATAGGTGTCAAATGTGGACTTCAAAAATTTAAACCAATAATTAATGTACAAATGAGAGGTAAAATATTTAAATTTGAAATCTTGACTAGTAAATATTATCTCATATAATTAGAAGCATAGGGTTAGACTACCAGAAACCCAAAATTGTAACAATAGAATATTTTGGTTGATGTTGATGATTGGACCCTTGATATGTTCCTACATTAGACACCAAGGTAATATTTTTGTGAGTATATCTATCATAAAATAAGACTCAGTGGTATAACTTCCCTTCCTATCTATGAACAAACATCAATTTACCTTGTTATGAAAGATAGGCATCTCAAAAGAAAAATGCTTTTCTTTCTTCACCTCTTCCAAATTATAGCTAGGCCATACCTCACCATCCTATACAAAACTCTACATACTCTCTCTCTCTCTCTCTCTCTCTCTCTCTCTCTCTCTCCCTCCCTCCACCTCTCTCTCTCTCTCTTCATCCTTGTGCATTTTAGCTCACCACTGTCCACCATGTAAAAAAAAAATTATTCTTCCCACTCACTAATTTATTTTCCATATTATCATCCTTTAGGTTATCCCCCTTTCTATAAATGTATTTCCTTCATTTTAGGTATAAAATTTTCCCTTAGTCTCAACTCAATATGCATGGTGGAATATAAAAAGTCAGTCATTCATCATTCACCTTGTTTCCCCCCTTAATCAATATCACCTCTTCCTTATCTACAATATCCTTAAGTATTGAATGTGTATGTTTTATGCATGGTACCATCACAAAGAACTTGTCATGTGCACTCTTATGATCTACTATTAATTCCTCAAAAGCATCTACTCTAACTCCACCTCCATATCCTCTAAAGAACATACCCATGATACTTTACTATTAATATTAAACACCATTGCTTCTATATCCTCCACCATGATGATGTTTTCTTCTAGAAGCTACACAGATTCTCATTTATACTTAGTAGGTAGATCTAAAAAATTCTCCATCATACTTATCTCTTCTAGAGGTTACATATAACCTTCTACTTGATCTTCAATTATCATTATTCCTAAACATCTCAAGATTTCATCCAAAAAATTCACTTCACGCATTCCAACCTCTCATCTCTTGTTACTAATACAAAATATTCACTCATAAAGATAATCCAACCTTGCTATCAACACATGTATGTTCTCAAAAATATTTTTCCACATAAGCCCTCTCAATCCTTTCTATAAATGTAAACCTCGTTGACCTGCCCAAGACTACTCATTTTTTTTTCTTTTAGAAGACATTTGTACACCCATAATCCCCATGACCAACACTCTTTCAAACAATGATGTAGTCACACACACTTTGACCCACAAATTGGTTTCCTTTCAAACAATTTGAACATACTCTATCTAACACTTTTAAGATACATACTCTCTAAATATCCTTTGTCCAATATCAACTAATTAGAGGATGTTCTTTCACATTTTTCCTATTTCTCTTTTACTAAAGGATATTCATACATACTCACATACAAGATGAACTATCTCTAATTCCATTTAATGTAGGTAAGGATGGGAGACCCAATTAAGGGTATTATTTTCCTTGTAGCTAGAACACACAACCTTGTAAACTTATAATCAATACATGAGATGAACCACCCACAAAAATCCCATATAAAATCACACCCACATAATTGAAACAAGATCCAATTCAACCTACCAATAACAACCTGGAATGGATCAAAACATGCAACTTGAAAACCCGATTTAAATAAGAACATAACACCCATTTATAAAATTATAAACACTCTCAAAGATAAAAAAATTTTAATTCAAATTTATCGGGAAAATTGGAACATACATCCATACTTACTAATTTTAAGCATAAAAAAATAATACGATTCATTGGATTTTAGTACTCAAATTATGAATGCAATACATCATGGTCTTCACACCTTTAGAACACCCAAAAAACAACCATAGTCTATCAACCCACATGAAACCATTTAACACCATATTTTTATTGTAAACACATAACTATTATCACTCTGATACTATTCTCTACAAGTTTAAAAACCCATCTCAACTGCAACAGTGGAGTTGCCTCTTTATCGTGGGACTTGCTTCTTAAAACCACTCTCTAAAAAGGGTTGGCTTCCAATATTAATTAAATATACAATGATAAAAAAATTACCTAATACTAATCAACTATTGATTGGGATGGAAAGAGAAGGAAGACATTAAAACAAAAGGAGGTGGTGCACCAATAGTCTAGAAATCAACATTTTTCTCCAACAAGCACAAAAAAATATTAGGAACAAACAATCACTTGCATTAATCTCATTCAAAATATTATCAAAAGGTCCAAGGAAGGGATATGTAGTTGTAAAAGGGACAAGATACCTAAAATATACCTAAAACAAGTCAAAAGAGGGTAATATCGACAATAACACAATTTCCAACCACTAATAGACACAATTTCCAACCAATAAGAGAGGTAAAAGTCTGCACTTTATTGATTGAAAAGGCTAACAAAATACATTTTCTACCTTGAAAAACAACCAAAAATATTACAAAGAAGTTTTCTCTATTTTTTGTTATCACTATATATATGCTTCTTATCTTATATATACAAAATATAGGAGATAATCTTCAAAAATAAATGGGTTCGTTCCTTTTTTGGATTAACCATAAATTTTATGACATTAAACATGACCTTTGACACCTTCCTTTCTTCAAATTCTTTGAAACTCTTCAATTGGGCACAAAGGAGGATAGTTAGTTGAGTTTGTCCTTGTTGTCAAAAGTTGAAAGAGTATGACCTATTCCCATGCTCTATATTTTCTTATATGCACCCATTTTTGTCTTATTATCATTACCATCACTTTTAGACCCATCTTTAGAACCCTCTAGAACTCCCCAAAATGATCCCAAAAATATATCCTTAATAGAAGTAGGGAAAAATCCCCAACCCATAGCATTGTAGCATTGTGAAATTGAGGGAATAGAGTAATTTCCACCCAAAATGGATGTTTGAGATGGAAGGAAAGCTAGAGTAGGTACACAAGGTATTTGGGAGAGCTCTCTTATGGTCAATATGATTAGATATGGTGAGAAAAATAATATAATATCATTTCATTTGGCACTCAATCCTAATTTGTTAAAATAGCATTAAGTACCATGACCCCTTTGGATATACTCTGTTCGTTATTCTTTTAAAATACTTTTCACTTTATCATTGTGTATAGGAATCACATATTCATGTAGATTAGGTATAAAAAAATATTCAAACTCAACCTGACTAGAATATTGGCTCAAGAACCAACCCATAGTATGCCAAATGAACACATATTTATAGAACCCTTTTTTGCTGATCAAATCTAAGAGAAAAATGACTCTTGAATAGATGTAATCAATGTGTAGTGTGTTCCACAAGAAAAGATCCATGAAATATATTATAAATGATGTCCTTTAGCATTCTCAAAAATCAAAAAATGCATCCTGTTGTGCAGTTTTTGCACACACGCCCCACTTGGAGTAGGGACCCTCTTTTTGGATGTCTTTCGACCTTTGGTTTTATTGGATCTATCATTTTAGGGTCTTGGCATGTTGGTCTTGCTGGATTTGACCTTGCCTTGAGGTTGGAATGGATTGAAATTGAGTTTTATGCCAAATCCGGGTTTTCACCTGGATCCGGGATTTTTCGTTTCCGGCGGATTTTCCCGGGCCCTGGTCTTTTGTCCATTTCTAGCCGGATTCTCCGAATCTGGGTTTCTGCTCGATCCCAGGATTTTCCGGTCCTAGTGGATTTTCCCGGACTCTGCCAAAATCTCGAACTTCACCACTTCCCCGGTTTCTGCATTTCTGCGAAATCTGTGTTTCCGCGCATCCTGGGATTTTTCGGAATTCTGTTTTCAGCTCGGGTTTCCAGATTTGTCAGAAGTGTCTTGTCGCGCATTAATGACTGAGGTACCTTTGCTCAGACGAGTATAAGGGTGGATTTAGGGCATTTTAAGCATCATTCTGATTTTGATTGCTCACTTGTTTTTGCTCTGGCGATTGGAAATTTTCATTTGAGCTTAGTGGTTTGATTTGGAGTGCATGTGTGTGAATTGATTGGAGCGCTGCTAGTTAAAGTTTTCATTGCTAAGGATGCGCTGCTTACGTGGTTTCTGCCTCGAGCTCTGATTTCAACCGCATTGATCCATGGTAGGTTATCGATGGCCCCTCTTGTTTGTTTACGCCATGATTGGGTTCTTTTGTATTTAATGGTAATCATTTGGGTCGGCCTTTGCTGGGTTTTGATTCCATATTTATAGAGTCAGGGTTTGACCCGTTTTGTTGTGGAACCCTATCATCCGTGCCCTATGAGCTCTATTTATCCTTTGGATTGCGCATGTATCCTTTAGACAGGGTTCTGGGTTAGATCATGTGCCCCTTTAGTGCGAAATTTGCTATTATGTGAAGTTAGGGTTTCCCTCGGTGTTTGACCCTGAATGAAAATTCGTTATGGTTGAGCAATATTGTCCTTGTATCACATTGACCCTCGTCCTGTGAAGATCCGGGTGCTTTAGGTAAATCCTTGACTGATATTTTAAACCTTAAAGTTTCCCTTGGTTTTAATGGCAAAGGTCTGGTTATTCAAATTAGGGCATCATCATTTTAACATAGGGATTCGTCCTTTGAGGGCTGTTGAGAAGTTGAGACCTTTTGCATCCTGAGTTTTGTTGATTATTGTCAATTTTGAGATCATTAGAACTCAGGTAGAGGAGATCCCGTGATCATTGAGCTTTTGGTTCGCATTTCGTCATTTATCGGGTTTCCGAGGTCCTTGCAGAATTCCACCGCTTTCGGATTTTCCCGGTTTGGGCTTATTCCGCGGGCTAGGGTAATTACCGAAATATTTCAAGCTGTCCGCAAAAATCCATTCCATCCGGATTTTTTCGGATTTCCCATCTGGCTTTGTCCGTTTTGATGTTTCGATGATAGGACTAATGGAATGATTGTTAAATGTTGATTTCTTGTTGCTAATGAGTGAATCATGATTATCTTTGATATTTTATCCGCATTAACGATCCATTTGACTATCGATGCTTATAGCTCGAATCCGTTCGGTTGATTTCCAAAATTCCCGCTTCCGACCGATTTTCCCTGATTATGATATTTCCTGACTACTGAGTTTTCCGGATCTTTGATTAGCGATGATGAATTTTAATGGCTTTATATGATCTTATGCTAACCTTTAGTCAAAATATGCCTAATAATTAAGCACTAATGGTGTCTTTTGTGAGTGCAGGCCGAATCAAGCAAGGCTGTGGTCGGAAAATCTAAGGGTGGCACAGGAGGGACATCCATCTCTGAGACAGAATGGTTACGACTAGATATGAAGAGTCACCGGTGAGCAAGGTATCTTCAAATAAGCATTCATTACCACTGTCGGGGCCTGAAATATGAGTGAAGTTTAAGCGTGAGGACTACAGAGAAGGATCTCAGTTTCTGCCTTTGAGGCAAAAAGAATGATAAAATTCACTAGTGCATGGGTGTATTCTCCGCGTCCAAGCAGCAGCACTCGCGCCGCATAAGACAGACTTGATACATAGAGGTGGTTAAATAATCGAGGGAAGAGTTTTGGCGAACTTTAGTCCTGCCTCCATTGAACAGGCTTTCAGCATGCCTGATCTACCTTCAGTGTGTGCTTTGAATATAGATACAACAAAGACATATTATGAGAATGAGCCCATTAAGGCTCAACAGATAGTCAATTCGTGGCTAGAGAAACCCAAGTCCCATTCAAACCCCAAGCACAATGGTATTAAGTTCAAATGAAGACCCATGATAAGGACATATTTCCTTGGGAGGTGAGTGGCTAGTTTGAGGACTGTCGGGGTGCTAGAGAGCTGGATGGTCCACATGATCACCAAGATCAAACAGGGAACCAATTACCACTAGGCAGGGTATATCAACGCTGAAATTGACAGGCAATTGAGGGGTGTCCTGGAGACAAAGAAGTTCACTATGTCCTCATATGTAATATATGTGTTGGCCATCTCTTACCCATATAAGGGTCTGAATCCAAGAGGGACACTTGGACGAGATATCATTTATGAGGTATATCCAGAATTGCATCTTGGGCATAAGGATTGCAGAAGAGCCAACAATGCATTCACGATGCATATCACCCGGATGCTACAGAAAGCTGAACACATGAGGCTGTCGGATGGGGCCAAGGGATTGATAAAGAACTATGGAGCATGGTTCATCTAATTCCCCACCTTCACCTACCTCAGAGTTGGTGGATGCCCGGTTGCTCCTTACAGGTTGCCTCGGTATCCCACTGATCACCTTGTTTTGTTGGAAGTTGTGAGGCAAATTTGTGAATTTGATGCTATGGTAAAGAGAGAGAAGCACAAGACAGGCTTTGGTGGGGACTTCCCTCTTGGAATTGGTGTGGCAGAAATGTGCCCTTCTATCCAATCAGCCCACACTGCAGGAGAAGAACTGGCGGCATATGGTTTCTCCTTCCATTCCAAAAGGATGAACTTTGCCATAACTGGAGAAGCACAAAAGAGAGCCACTAGGGAATACCGCCATAAGGAGGACCTGGAAGATTATTGGACCAACATAAAAGATGATCTTGAGGCCAGAAAGAAGAGGTACTCCAGGCTCCCTATGGAGGTAGTTAGACAGTATAATGTCAAGTTGGTTCCAGATCAACTGAATGATGATGGAAACCTGGTTCAGGACCACGCCTATGAAGCTATAAAGGATAGGTCAGTCGGGGATATCGATTGGAATGAGGATGAGGTTACAGAGTTGGAAAACTTAATGGCTCCCATCATGAGATTCACCTCTTCTTGGATAAAACATAAAATTTGGGAGTTGGAGAGTGCAAAGGTAGCTTGTACTTTCAAATTGATGGGGAATCTCAATCTCATGTCCACCTCAGAAGAATCCAGGGAAGATGACCCCAAAGGGAGGGTTGTAAAAACCTCACCGTTCAAGATAAAGGTCAGAGGTCCTAAGGGAGGTGAGCCCGAAGCGAAAAGGAAACCAAAAGGAAAAAGGAGGTGGAAGACTTTGATGATTAGCAAGTCCTCTGATGAGGAGGAAATGGAAAAGGCAGAAGAGGAAGATGTTCCTCCACCACCGAAGAAGACAAGAACAACAAGGACTGCAAAGAAGAAGGGTCAAGGTGCTTTGGGAGATGAGCCTCCAATTGTTGATGTGGAGAGCTCAGGAGGGGAGAAAGCTAAAGTCTACACAAGGAGATCCAGGACTCCATCTCCAAAGGACATTGTGCCTAAGACAGATCCTCCACCAAAAGCACCAACCACAGAACCATCCAAGCCTGTTTCTCCTCCACCAAGGGCACATGAAGAGGAAATTCTGGAGGAACATGAAACTAGCAGAGAGGCGGAGCCCTTTAGGGAGGGGACTCTCTTTGGTGAGGCAGCGAGGCTCGAAACAAAAGAGGTTGAAAAGCTTCCTTCTCCCCTGGTGTAGTATGAAGATTCTCCAGAGAATGGTAGGGGTGACGGATCCCCTAAGTAGAAAGAAGATGCTCTTGTTAAAACCCCATCACCAGTGCAACCAGAGGCAGAGCTTGATGAAGGCGACCAGGGTGAGCAGCTACTTGAGAAGGAAGAAGACAAAATAACCGAAGAGGAAGAGGAAAAAGTGACAGAACAACCGGAGGATGTCAGAACGGAAGAAATCTAGGTAGACCCTGCAGCCCCGGACTGGCTAGAAAAAGAGCTTGCAAGAAAAAAACAAGTGATTGTTGAGGATACTCCCTTGGATTGGGACGAAATGCTGTCAAAGATTGGCAAGGGGAAGAAAAGGAAGGCGGCCAAGGTGGTTTCAAAGGTGGAAAGGGATGAAGCCAATAATAGGGTTATCCACATTGCCACTCCTGCCGCGGACAAAATGAGAGAGGATGTTACTAGTCAGGATTATAATGTACAAATGATTAACCTTGGGCCTGCATCCATGGAGCAGGATATAGAAGAGTTTGAAGGGTCTAGTGCGGTGATTGTTGACAGATTGAAGAGGGAGACTCAGACCAAGCGTGAATTAAAGAGGGAAAATGAAAGATTAAGGAAGTGTTTGGAGGAGGTAATGAGGCCTCTGCAATCCTTCCATCCTTCTTCTTCTACCACTCCTGGCTTTTTTCCCAAAGAAACAATCTCTGAAATTGAGAAGATAAAAACCTCAGCTCAAGTTGCAATAGATTGGTTGATGAGTGTATAAACGAAGGGATATGATGCCATCAAGGACATTTTGTCGGTTGGAAAGGATGCAGTCCCGGCTAAGGAGCTGTTGGAGTATGTACTATCCCAGGACAAGGATGACATGGACCTCCTGTTGCAAAAATCAAGAGTTATCATGGGACATGGTAAGGATCAATTGCTGGCAGATGGAATCTTTCCTTCCTCTAGATTGGATGAACCTTGGGAATGGTTCGAAGCACTGTAGATTAGGCAAAAGGCAATGAAGAAGATTTTTAAAAGAAAGAAACAAATTGATGGGGATCTCATTGCAGTGTATGACGGCTGCATTGCATTCTTTGAGGTGATGACCGGCAGGAGGAAAATCGCTCCCAAGTACCTGAGTCTTGAGCAGTTAAGGGAATGGTGGCATGAAGTTTATGCCCCAGATGCAGAAGGAGTTGTAACTGGCCACCAACTTGACGATGCAGCCACCTACTTGGCAGTGATGGATAAATATCCGGCCCATAGGGAAGATTGGGATAAAATTGTTGAATGGTCCAAGGAAGAGATTGATGCTATTAAATGCTGGCTTAGGGTATTACCTTTGCCACCTGTCACCGAGCTGGATTGAACATTCTTGAGGGTGTAGGGTTTGTCTGGAAAAGGAGGATAAGGGAAGAAGTGGTTAATGCTTATTTTGAGATTTGTGCTTCCCTATTATCATGGGGCATGCATTGGACGGGACTGCATTGAAGATTGTGTCGAGGTTGACCTGGATGATGGCATTTAATGTGTGCCTTAGTTTGTTTTTCCTTGGCCGACCTGTTTTGGCAGTTTTTATTATTTTGTAAAAATGTTTGGCTGGGCCGACATATCTTGGGGGTTACTATAAATGGGCATTCTTGTCTCATTGTAAAGGGTTAGAAGTTAGCTAGACAGTAATAGAAAAGTGAGAGCAATAGTTAGAGTATTTTTCCTTAGAAGTAATATTCAGTTTCTTGAAGCAAGCATCATATTCAGAACAGTTGAATTGTTGCAGCATTTTTGGTGATTAATACAATTGAAGACATTGTGGTTTTCCTGGTGAAATCTTTTGTATTATTTAATCTTGCATGGTTCTTTTGTTCTATCTTTCAAATTTCTTGGAGATTTAAGGTTTAGTGTTCAGAATTAAATAGTCTTGGTTTGATGAATGATCTTTCTTGATTTTATATTTGGAATGTTTGTAGCAGTCTTTGGTCTATACTCCTAGTAACTATTTGATTGTAGTAGGCTGGTGAAGTCAACCTGGATCATACATTTAATGTGCTTAAGTTCGATTGTAGATGAATGTCTATAATTTGAAAATCTAAACACCTTAGAAGATTGCACCGTTCTTGTGAGATTGCATTGTGGGTCGATCAAGGATTGGTTATTTGAGATTGGTCCATTCCAGATATCTGTCATTTGCATTGTTTATCTTAGGAATAGTTTAGATTTCATCACATCCTTGCACCCTTGTCTTTTGCTATTTCTTTATCATTTTGGCTAAATTTAGGATTAAAGATCATCATATTGCAAGATCTGATAAGTAGAAAGATACAGTTTGCTTGTAGTAAGGTCCGATTGTGATTACCAACATTTCACATATTATCTGAGTTGTTTATGCATTGTTATGACCTAACACCCGAGAGACCTTGGGGTGATTTTCAGTGATTTATTATTGGAAATAACCTTTCAAGAGAGATAGAATATTGCATTCATGGGACATTTGTTGTCTGACACCATCAACACTAGTAGTGGGAAAAGTACTCACCCTCGGGGAGCGACTGATGGGGACAGCCATCATAGCAACAGCCACTTTAAAATTTATGTAAATTTGGGAAACCCTCTTTCAGCGAAAGTGTCTGAGATAACCATCCCCAAAATCTTTGTTCTAAAGATTGGGAGGTCTCTCGAGGGAGTTTATCTATCTACCGCTCTGAACGGAAACCCAATCTAAGAACCTAGAAATAGAAGCACGCTTGTCAATTTCTAAACATTGTAATACTCGGCGGTGCAGGGGCGGGGAAGAATCTACCCTCAAGCACTCACCATATAATTGCCAAGGACTGTTTGCTCAGGGGATCCAGTATCCACTTCCGTCACTCTGAGTACGCACCTAGAAAAGACAAAAACACGGGCACCCTCTAGTGGGTGACATGGCTGTGTGAGTCGACGCAATTCCAAGCTGTGGGCCGTTTGAGTATATAACGATGACCTTTTGTCTCTAGGAGTGAGTCTATCTGAATTGTCTTATCTGTTATAAACTAGTGAAAATCAAGAAGAACCATGTTTGGTTCTTGAACATACACTCTTTGTTTAAGAATTTAGGATTTAATCAACAACAGTTCTATTTTTGCTTGCTATGTTTTCTTGTCATTAAAACAGATAAGATCATCCCAAAAAGAAACACAAACCACCATGGCTGAAATAGATGAGGATAAATTGAATGCTTTAGCTTATCAACTGGAAAACCTTCAACAACAAATTTGGGAAACAACCACAAAGAGATATCTAATGCCAAACATCTACCCATATCCTCTTGACCAAACAATGAACATGAGACCTTCTTCACCAACAACTCCATCATCCAAGTTCAATATCTTTGAATTTTTCCAAAATTTCAATAAGCCCAAATCTCAGTCCTCAAAGACAAATGATATTGAACAATCTTATCATGTCATGCATTTATCTCCATCCACCATAAGCCAAAATGAACCTCAAGATTCTTTCACTCAAGTTAACAATTCCATCCAATCACCTTCTTCTATCATATCCTCAACATCCAATGATTCATGTCAATCTCTCAATCCAAAGCATGCTAGCATAGACTCCCCTACACATCAAGGTCAAGATATTCTTTCTACTCTATCCAATGATTCCACAATCTCACAAAATCTTCCCATCTTTGATCAAGATCCCATTTCTCAAGAATCTTATGATGATCCCCTCCTTTCACTTTTCATCCAAAATAATTCACATCCATCTCAAGAGACAAGTATCCTTCCAAGTTATTTTTCCACATCATCTAATCAATCCATACCATATCATGATTCTATTGCATCACAAGATCATGATAGTTCTTCCATCCTATCTAATGATTTCTTACCAATTGACGATCAAGACACACTTTCTACGAAATCTAATGATTCCCTTCCTCATCAAGATCAAGATATGCTTCCATTCAAGGATGCCCTTTCATCCCATGAAGATGTTTATCCTTCTCATGATCAAGATATGTCTTTCATACCACCTCATGATCCTTTTCCAAGTCAAGATCAAAATATCCCATCATCCCCATGTCAAGAGCCTATCACACCTATTCACGCTATCCATGAACCCCATACCTATATATTGGGATCCTCCACCTCTATCCATTCTAGTTTACTTCCAACACCTAACCTCTCATCCATATCATATCCTCCTCGAAATGGACTTGCATCTTGTTTCACAAACAATACATATCCCATTGGCAAACGAATGTATCAAAGTATGAACTACAAAGGAAAAGGATTAGGCATTCATGAACAAGGTATCCTAGAACCCCTTTTTATTCAAAAAAACCCATATAACCATGGCCTTGGTTATATACCTAAGTGTTCTAGTCCATCAAACCTACCATCTATCCTAGGACCTCATCCTAGTCCATCAAAATTGCCATCTATCCTAGGTCCATATCCTATTCCTCAAGAAAAACAAAGGCACACATCCTTGATGCCCTTTCAAAATTCTACCCACATTAACTCATCCATAATACCTCCATACCATTCATCTCAATCCACCCCTCCCATTGCTCTTGGAAGCAATTTGGGTGCCAAATATCAGAAGCTTCTATATCAAAATCCACATATATCAAAGGATCAACATGTCTCCTCGAAGAGACATGCAAAAATAAAAGAAAACTTGATCCAAAATCAAAGGAAAAATAAAAAAGGCCACAAAGGCCCATCAAAGCAAAAAGGAAATTTTCAAAGACCACAAAGGTCCATAAATGAAAAATTTTCAAGGCCACAAAGGCCCACTAAGAAAATATCAAAGTCAAAAATCATGTGGATTCCTAAAAGTCTCATAGAAACAATAAAATCAAAATTGGCATCCAAATTTTCTTATCCAAAAGCTTCCTCCAATCTTCCATATAATAACCTATCACTTTCCAAATCCATTATTCCTCCATCACTCCACCATCCTTCAAGGTGTGTGCCAATGTTGAGCTTGTCATCCTTTCCATCTATCCATTATCCAACATTCATCTCCCATCATTCCCCTTTTATCCAAACCTTTGCATAAATCCTTAGTCTCTTCCATCATACCATTAATCTACCAGCATTTATGAGTTTAATCCCCATTGCCATGGTTAATTAAAGGGATAATTGGTCGTGAAACTCAATGTTAAAGTCCTTCCTCCATCTCCCTACCATCCATATCCTATCTTCCATATTCCTCTTGCACTCTACACTTAGGGGCAAGTCTCATCCATCTTATCATTCATGGTCATTATCCTTTCTACGCTCATTCCTTACATTTCCACTTTTGATCTTGATAAGGTTAAGAATCTTCTTGAACATCATATATGCTTATCCTATATGCTTTATCCATATCTTTCGTACCATATCTTTTATCTCATCCATATTCCATCATTCTTACTAGATACATCCTTTCTTTTCATCCTTGGTTTTAATGAGGAATGGGGGCAAAGCACTTGGTCCTTGTGTATATATCTTGTCTAGTTGATGTTGATCATCCCATTCATTATCGTTATCCTTGCATTATTCCATTCCATATCTCCTAGCTTATCAAAATCCATGTCATCATGTCCATTTGCAACCTTGAATCTTATCATGCAAATCATATTTGAGCCTAGTTGTAAAACATTATCCAATCCTCATATCTTTTGTCAATCAATCGTCAACAATCATCAATCTTTTTGTACTTAGAGGATATCAGTAATCCTAAGTACTTATCATCATCATGTCTTATGGAATCAATCATTCTTGGCATATTAATCAATCGACTATTGTCATCTTTAAACAAGAGATATGTTGCTTGTGTGACATGTTTTGCAGTGACTTTCATTTTGATCTATCATTTATCCATGGTTGCATTACCTCTATTGTGGTTCATCTTGTTCCTTCAATCGGTCATACCATCTCATTCCAAATCAAATATCTTGAAAATCCAAAAAATTTAAAAATCTGTCAAAAATCCTAAAAACATCAGAAAATCCATCAAAATCCAAAAACATCAGAAAATCAAACTCCAAAAAAAATTAGAAAATCAAAATCCAAAAACATCAGAAAATCCATCAAAAATCAAAAGAAAATCAAAAAATCAGAAAATCCATGCGAAAACATTCATAAAATCAAAAACACAAAAATAGAGTCTACATCAATCAGAAAATGGAGTCTGTGTCGGTCGAACTACGTGGTCTCTGCGTGTATAATGTAGGCAAGACTAATCTTTGATCAGTCCCCGAGACCCCTAGGATAGGTCTTTAGGTTACATCATTTGGTCAAACGTCTGAGAATATCATGCAAACATCAGCACGCACATTTCAACATCGATGATCTTATCTGAATAATGATTTGAAAATACTTTAAGTAGATTTTGAATTGTTGTACTTTTCTTTTTATCATTTTCTTATCATTTCTTTGGAGCTACTCGATGATGTATTGCACTAGAGAAGGAAGGAAGGAGAATGGTATTTTTCTTTGTTTGTTGCATGTGAGTTAGTCATTATTATTTTGTGAATTG
Source organism: Sequoia sempervirens (assembly GCA_007258455.2). Lineage (NCBI taxonomy): Eukaryota > Viridiplantae > Streptophyta > Pinopsida > Cupressales > Cupressaceae > Sequoia > Sequoia sempervirens. Next base: position 15,342 of record VDFB02152621.1, read on the forward strand.
TCGTGGGAAGTGCTCTACCAAGTATCATGGATGACATTCTGATTCACTTAAGAAAATGATTAATTCTTATCTGTTTATGCAAGAAATGTTTTGGTCATCTCAGTTTAATTATACCTCAATGCTTATGTTCACTTGCAATATCAAAAATCATGAAAGAAGTACTCAGGTCATCATTGGTCTATCTCATATCATTGATGCTTGTATTTTCTTTCAACATTTTTAAAAGCTCAGTGATGATACAAAGCAAAATAAAAAGATTGTTGAAATGACACTTAGGTTTGCATTGATAAAATAGAATTGCATGGTTAAAATAGATTGCATCCATATTAGTCTTGCATATGCATTTATAGATTGTTTCAAAAGCTACCAAATTTCAATCTCAAAAGCTACACGTATTCCCTCTCTACATCATATCACCATCTCTTCAATATTTCTTAGGATATCATCTCTTTCTGAATCATTTTTTTTCATTTCAGTCATCTCAAATTCCATCCAATCTTAATCCATTAATTCTAGCACAAATCATTTAATCACATCCTTGGTTTTGTTCCCAACCTTGTTACAAGCCTTTATCCAATCATCATCATCATCGGGATGTATCCTTCCCTATCATTTTGTGTTGTTTCAGGATGTATCCTTCCCTCATCAACAACACTCTTATCATCATCATCAATCAATCTTGGCTTGCAACTTGACCGGGGCAACATCATGTTTATCCTTGAATCCATTTGTGCTTACTTACTTTTCATCTTCTCCTTTCATTATCTCTTCCTCATTTTGCATCATCAAGTCCCAGTACATTAATCGATCTTATACTGGGGCATATCAATCAATCAGTGAAGTCAAATCACAAATCAACAATCTTATCAAATCAATCAACATCAATCAATAAGTCTATCAATCAATCAAATCTAATCAGCTTTGTTCAAATCTTGTGATCATCAATCTATCATTCAACTTCACCTATCATGAGGTTAATCAATCATCAATCTATCATTGATCCTCACCTATCATGAGGTCAATTATCAATCAATCTATCATTGAATCTCACCTATCATGAGATCAATAATCTTCTAATCTATCAAGATCAGCAATCAGCTGACGTGATCATCAATCATCATCATAATCAACTGGAGGAATCAATATTTCTTTATCGGGAGATAAATCGTTTCTCTATCATCAAATCATCATCATAATCAATCATCAAATCCAAAATTCATCAATTTATCTCCCGAGGGGGCATATATCATTATCATTTCAAAATTCAATATCTGGGGCAAGTCTGGGGCATATTTTAAACTTTTCGTCAATACTGGCAGTTGAGGCAAAATCATTCTTTGAAGCAATGCGTAAACACATCACTTCAAAGAGGGGCAAAATGTATACAACTAAAAATGGTCTAATTAATTAAATACATTTATTTGATTAATTAATATGTTATTCCTCTACTATTAAATAAATAAAAATTATTTATTTATATAGTTCATATTTATTTCTTCTAAATTCTTCTTTTATTCTAATTTTAATTAAATAAGCAAAATTAATACCTTTGTTTTATTTAATTATTATTATAATCAAATTCTCCTATTTATAATGATCATATTACTCTACTTTAATTAATTAAATAAAGTTCACATACTTTGTTTAAATTAATTAATCACTCTTCTTTCACATTTAATTTAATAAATAAAACTCCTATAGTTTGTTTATTTAAATTAATATTCTATTCTCTTCCAATTTTGGGAATAAATCAAATAAAATATTCCTAAAATCTTCTAAAAACCTCCACCTCATCAAATCTCAACAATAAAATAAAACTATTCAGTTTTATTAAATTTTTCAACAACCAACTCTTGTGCATTTACGAGAATGGCTGTGAAGGGTTGTCACAGGAAAATCTTCTCCTATCCTCTTGCCTGGTGTTTTCATGGGCAAAAATAATCCTTCATGATCAGCTCCACCTTCTCATCTCATACCATTCAATTCTCCAGATTGAATCTCAACCTCTGCTATGTTTTCCCTCCACAAATGAGTGCCGTGAAAGCTATAAATACAGGTTGCCGGCTACAGGAAAAGGATCCTAACTTGTGCAATCTTACTCTGCAGGTTTTCCAAGCATTCAAGCATTCAACATTCATCCAACATCCATCAAATGTTCATCAAGCATTCTAATTCATTAATTATGGCTGTTTACAGTAGTTTCTTTTTCAGAAGCTTTGCTGTAGAATCATCTTAGTTGCATTATTAAATCATATAGGAATAGAATTAGCTTAAATCTCATTCTCTAAGTATCATTTCAACAATCTATTAGCTTCTAAAATCTGAGAGCAAAGTAGATTAGAGAGATCTTTAGAGTTAGAGAGCAATAGGACAGCTTCAGAGGTTCCTGCATTTAAATTGATTTAAATTCTCTTGAATCTTTGCTATTATGTCTTATTTAGAAGTGTAGATGCATGTTTAAATTGTTTAACTCATTCGTACGCTTACAATAGCATCCCTTTCATCTCCCCATCCTTATCTTCCTATCCATCCATCCTAGCATCTTTCCCTCTCCTTATCTTTATCAATCCATCCCTTCATCTTTATCCTCATCCAATCTCATAATACCTTGTCATTGGTATCTAGCTATAGGATTCCCTCCATGCAACCCAATGCCATCTATCTCATCATCATCACTCCTACTTCTTTCACTCATTTTTTTGATCTCCTGTCACTTCTCCTCACTCATCTCTCTATCATATCATCTTCCCAATTCATCTTTTGATGATTTGGAAAACTATACCATCCCCGAGCTTTGTGCCATCGTCATCATCCTATCCAATCCACCATGCCTATCTTGTCTCATCGTATCGGTTCCATATTTTTATCCACTTATCCTGGTCATCTCATCATCCCTTATCCATCATTTGTCTATTGTCTTTTGTCGAACTACGTTGCCCCTGTGCTTTCACGTAGGCAAGGTCAATCATTGGATCCGCCCCTGGGGCTTTGCTTTTGTTTGTCCTATCTTTGTCATCTATCATCTGTCTTCATTGTCCTCTTTCCACTTTTTTCCATGGTCTTTTATCAAACTACGAGGGCTCTACACTTTCACATAGTCAAGGATAATCTTTGATCAGCCCCCGAGCCCCTAGGTCTTTAGGGTGTGTCAGTCTCGTGTCTTGTCTCTCTTATGTCGCGTCGTCAAGCTATGACCTTATCTAGATGGTTCTTCATAAATGAGATCCACTCATATCATGAGATCCAATCAGTTCTGAATCTCTTGTATCATATCAATATTTTAGTTTAGTATCCATCTTTGGTCTCAATAGGATGCATCCTTCCTAATAGACCTCATCAATCCCATCCATCCCCTTGATCCTAAGGCAAAGGGCGTTTGAAATTGATTGCGATATTTTGATGCTTTTGGATTTTGTTTATCATTTGAGCTCCCTATCATCACTTGTCATGCTCGCCTTGATCCATCATATCATGGTCTGCTTTGACTGGTAAACATAGGGACATATCTTGATCTTTTCTTTGTTGTTGTCTTCCTGGTTGTCCTGCGTTGTACCCACCAAGATCCCTATGGTCTTGTGTTACGATGGGGCATCCTCTTGTGCTTGTGGTTATCCCAATACTTGGCCTGACAAAAGTCATCGTGACTTTGGGTTGTTGGGATAACCTTCTTGTCTGTTGTGTTTATTTTATGCATTAGACACTAATCTGCCTTGGTTCTTCATACCCTGACACTTGGTGTCTTATGCTATAGCAAATATCAGTGCTCTGAAAATGGAAAATTGTATTAGGATTGCATTTCATTTTCCATTCCATTGCATTGCATGTATCCTCCATCTCTTCTCATCCATTTGTTCTTCCATCCTCATCATATTATCATCTTGTCAATCTTCTTAGAATAATATTGATTGGTTATTCTAAGCATCTTTTCAACCATCTCACATCTCCGTCCAATCCTCATCCATTACGCTTGAACTTTCTAAAAATGACCTAGGCCTACAAGCTTCATTTTACCACTTTCCTCCTAGCATAATTAAGTCATTTAATTATGTCATTGGTCCACATTCGACTATTGATTAAATAATTCATAATTATTTAATTAATTCATGTCATTTGTTTCTCCTTGATTATTAAATAGATAAATGTTATTTATTTATCTAATACATCATCAATTATCTAAGTCTTCCTTTAATTAAATAAATTTCCTAATTTATTTAATTCCCCTTTTGTCATTTATTCCTCTTGATTAATTAAATAAATTTTATTTATTTAATTACGTCACTAATTAAGTCCCCTTCTTTCTAAAATTATTTAATTTTGTCCACTTTCCACTATAATTAAATAATTATCCTAATTATTTAATTATTCATTAGCTTTTTCTCTCATTAAAATTAAATAAATTTGATTTATTTAATTTAGTCAATTCTCTTGAATTTTGAATTAAATCATTATTTAATTCAAAATAATTCTTTTGTCACATTCCTCCATAATTAAATAATATCTTTATTATTTAATTATTTATTGGTCAACTAGAGTAAATAAATTTTATTATTTAATTTCTCCGGCCAACCTCTTTGTCAGGTGCCGATCTTATCTTCAATTAATTCTTGACTTTTGACATCTCATTGTTCAGCCCTAGATGGATTAGCCCCATAATTCAATCTCAAATCCCTCATTCTTACCTTTGCCTATTTTGAAGCCTAACCTAATGCACAACAACATTCAATCGTCATTGATCCTGGGGTTTTTGTCATCTTCTCATCCACGTACATTCAAAATTGCAGTTTGCTTTATAAATGGCAATTTGTTCTCATTAGATAGACCTCTTGCACTCTGGTCTCCTGTTGCTCAGATTTTAACCCAGGCTGTTATTGTTCTTACGGTCAGTCACTTCTTGTCATTGTCATCTTAGTCCATTGTAAGGTCATTTTAGTTTATGCAAATCCTTCAACACTTGCATAGGGCTTAGTCATTTGTCATAGTTGCTCACACAAATCTGAGGGCATCTTTTATTTACTGCAAGCTAGGAGGTGTAACAAAGGTCAACCATGGAAGGTGGAGACTTAGGGTAACATTATCCCTTTTTTCTTCACATCACTTCCTTTGTGCTTTGTTATTTCATAGGAATTTTGATGTTATTGTGCTAACCCCTTTAACAAATTAGGATTTTCCCACTTGATTACATTGGTGAACTTGAAGCGTGAAATCAATGTGAATATTGTCATGGCCTAACCTAGGATTGTACTTATTTGATGTGCGATTGGTTACATTCAAAACATTGTGCTTTTCAAGTGCTTGTTGGATTACTCAAACATTATACACAACATTCACAAATCTGGACACAAACAATCGACCTTAGGCAACTCAGACTTTTCAACAAGACATTAGAAAACAATCTCAGTCCTCATTTTGAACTTAGACTTGGCATTGTCCATCATAGTCCTCATTTGGCATCTAGACTTGGCATTGGTCATTTTCCTTAGTCAACATCTTCATTGTCACCTTAGCATTTGGCATCCTTTCTTGACAATTTTATCACCTTGCATTAGTCATTTCCCTTGGACAAACGTCATTATCGCTTTGCATTTAACATCATGTCATCCACCACCTTGTTTTCCCTTCGCCAAGATATGGATAGGCTTGCTAGTAAAATTGAATACGAATTACTCTGTAGAGGTCAATACCAAGAAGCCTCAGACTTTAGGAGACAATTTATCCAAGCCGAAAATCAAGGTCCTTCATACCAACAACCCATCAGTCATAGTCCTCCATCCATCTACCCTCACTACCAAAATTCACTTAATACCATTCATGACATTAGTCCACAACAAACATCCATTACTCACCCTTATCCTAACTTTGACAAGGGAAGCCAACTGTCCACTAGTCCATTCCAAACCTCCATGTCATATTCTGACCCTTCACCTATCAATCCTATCCAAGTCTACATCCCTTATCAACCATCTACCAACTCATGTCAAGTCCCCACATCATACCATACCGATCCGGTCCAAGTCTCCATGTCTTATTTCAATCAACCTTACACCAATCCAGTCCAAGACTCCATGACATATCCAGTCCAAGACTCCATGTCCTATCTTTGTCCCTCACATGCTAGTCCAGTCCAAGTCCCCATGTCACATCCTATGCCGTCACATCCTAATCCAGTCCAAGACTCCATGTCTTATCCTTGTCCCTCACATGCTACTTCAGTCCAAGTCCCCATGTCATATACTAGTCCTTCACATACTAGTCCAGTCCAAGTCCCCACATCCTATCCTAGTCCATCATTCATTCATCCTTTTCAAGTCATCCCCTCACAAGCCACATCTATTCATGAAAATTTTGTCATTGCTCAAAGTCAAATCCCATTGTCTAAACTTGAGGATACATGTCAAAATGAAAGCCCAAAGCATAACCTTATAATGTCACCTTCATGTCAAGAACAAGGTAGTCCATCCCATGACCCTATCTTAAACTCCATTCAGGGAGTCCTTCAAGACAATCATGACATCCAAAACACACCTATCCATGACAACCCCATATTTGAACAAGACCCTACCATTGACCAAGAAGTCCAAATCCATGACAACCCCACCTTTGACCAAGACCCTATTGTTGACCAAGAAGTCCAAAATGATCCACTCCTTGACCTTTACACCATTCATGATCAAACACTTTCCAATCCTATATAGGCCTCGACTATTGACAGTTTCCAAAATGAGACACTTGCCTCCATTACACACATAGACGATATTCCTCAAGCACAAGAGTATTCCAATATGGACATATTTGCAAATGATGAAGCTATAGCTAACTTCATGGGACTATATGATAATGACCATCAAGACGGTTTTGAAATTGCTTTGGAAGCACCAATAGAATCATCTGAACCTGACATGTCACATGATCAGACCAAAGATATCAGTCAGGAATATCAAATGAGAAATGACCAGACCACGTTATCACCTGGTCATCTATCTTTGTTAAAAGCGGGCTTTCATGAGATGAAAATATTACAAGTAGCCAGTGTCCATAGACATCATGATGGGTTAGCATCTTGCTTTCAAAACAAAAATACCCCTTCATAAATAGAATCATCCAAAGCAGCATCAGGAAAAGGACTAGGCATACATGAGCAAAGCGTTAAGGCTTATTTAACCCGGAAAATTCGAGACATCAAGGTCTTGGTTATTCCTCAAACAACAACAAATTAACTTGATGTCAATTGGTACCTCTTCGATATTGGGGCAACTTTGTCAGATACAAACATCAAAATGGAGTCCATGAGAAACCCTTGTCATAAGATTGTTGCCAATACTTTGTCCACCCACACCATAAACCGTCATTCTATCATGAATCAACCTCTCCTTTGGAACCAACATAAACAAAAGTCTTACAAGTCAAAAGATCAAAATCAAATGTCAAAGGCCATTGAATCAAACAAAAGGACAAGTGGACAAATAAAATTAAAATGGATCCCAAAGAAAGATGGATCAAACAAAGACACCAAGTCAAATACAAAAGTCAATCACAATGTGGAGCCACAATACAAGAGGACTCCCACATATAACATATGTCCACTTCCTTCAAAATGGTCATCAAATAAGGCATATAAAATTGTTGGTTCCAAACATCATCCCTCCAAAATCCATCATCCACCATCCCAAGTTTGGAAAATAAAAAGTGATTCGTCCAAATGTCCAAACAAATTTTCCACGTCTACCATCATTTGTCATAATCCTACATCTCGTCTAAAGTCCAAAAATCCTACGTCACAAATCCGTCACATCATGGTAGCAACTCTTTACCACAAGGACTCTCATGGCACTCTATTGCGATGTGCGTATTTTGATAAGACCAACTCTAGTATCAGAAAGGATCACAATGACATCGATCAGTTGTATACAAGTGCTACGATTCTGACAAGAGAACTCCTGCAGCAAGGTCATTATTGGCATATTATGGCACCAGTCTCTACATCGGCACCGTCAATAGATTCAGAACAGTCAGTGGTTATCTAAAGCATCCAGGCTATCCACAAAATCAAAAATACAAAAAAAAATCAAAAATCAAAAAATTGTCACGTTGATGAAAACCTGGCAAACAGGCGTGGTGACACCAAAAAAAAAAATAAAAAAAAAATCAAGAAATATTAAAGAAAAATTTCATCCAATGGTGAAAAGCACGGCAAGCGGAGGCACCTAGATAAAACTACATGATGAAAACTGTAAGCAGGCGTCGTAGTAATCGTCTCATCTATGTGGACGACAACACACTTGGGGGCAAATCGTCTCCTTTCCACCTTCCTCATGACTCGCTCAGCTATCATTTCCGTCCATTTTCCCACCTACCTTGGTCTTGACATAAAACTGGCACACATAAATCATGCTTTGGGAAAAATCTTGACATGTCTATCCTTCGGTCATACATGATTCATGAAACATCATGTCATTGACCGTCATAGTCTTATTGTCCTTATATGACATAGTCCTTGAAAACCATATGACATTCCCTTAGTCTCATGTCTCACGTCCTTTACCAAGGCCACCTTTTTTCCTTTTATGCTTGTCACCTATCTTGGCTTTCCCTTGTCAAACGGTCTAAGGAAACTCCATCATTCCAAATGCAACGAGTCTAATCCATACAAGCACATTATCCAAAATTTTACTTGACTGTGTTCCTGGCCCAGCTGTAGACTTCCATACTTTTGTCACATTATCGTCATCGTCCTCACGTTGTTTCGGGATGCGTCCTTCCCACGTCAAACAACGTTGTCATCACCTGTCAATTGGTATTCAGCTTGACTAGGGGCACAATCATGTTTGTCCTTGGATTCTCATGTGTAGGCATCAATCATATGCATTTGTAGCAGTCCTCTTAAATGTCAAAATCCAAAAAATCATAAAATATCCTGAAAAATAAAAACATCATAAAAAGTCAGAAAAAAGACAAAAGCAATATAAATGTTAGAAAAAAAGACAAAACATCAACAACAAAAAAAAAAAAGTCACGAAAAAGGGCAAAAACATCATAAAGTCTGAAAAAGACAAAAACATCCATAGAGTAATATCACGAAAATAAAAAATCATAAAATGTCAAAAGAAAAACAAAATCTCAAATCAATGTCAAATCCTAAAGATGGAGTCAAAATCCGGTGATGTCGGTCAGGTCATTATCCATTGTCGAACTCGTTGTCTCTGCTTGCTTTCGTAGGCACGAGCTCACATTGAGTCCGAGACATTAGAGTCAGGTCCTTTTAGGTTTGTCAAAATAAAATCATGATGCAGTCTTTGGTCACCAAGACAAGTCATTGAGTAGCCGAACTATGAGGTCAGTCCATTAGGGTTCATGGCATCCTGGCGGCTTTGTGGATACTAAGCAGACAAAGCCATCATGACCGTCACTATCACATAGAACAATCTCATTGTATTTTATATATTAGCAGCTTAATGTCGACATACTGGTAACACAAGTCAAACTCAGTCAAAACAAGTCAAACTTAGTCAAAACAAGTCAAATTATCGCAACCAGTCAAACTATCAACTTTTGGTTACCTTTCAGATGGGTCCTTCTGAAGAATAACCTTTGTCATTTATGCCTTAGGATGTGTCCTTCCTAGGCATTGTCCCTATCATTTGACATTTTCGAGGAATCCTTTCTGACACTTAAGGATCATTCCTCTCGACAACAACGTTCTTTCATATGTGTCCTTCTGAAGAACAAAACTCTGACATTGGTTCCTTAGGATGTGTCCTTCCTAGGCATCGTCCCTATCATTTGACATTTTCGAGGGATCCTTTCTGACACTTAAGGATCATTCCTCTCGACAACAACGTTCTTTCAGATGTGTCCTTCTGAAGAACAAAACTTTGACATTGGTGCCTTAGGATGTGTCCTTCCTAGGCATCGTCCCTATCATTTGACATTTTCGAGGGATCCTTTCTGACACTTAAGGATCATTCCTCTTGGCATCACCATTCTTTCATATGTGTCATTCTGAAGAACCAAACTTTGACATTGGTGTTTTAGGATGTGTCCTTCCTAGACATCGACATTATTCAGGATGTGTCCTTCCTGAATATGGCAACCTTCGGCATTTGTCATCTTGGCATCATTTAAATTTACATTGACACATCAATGCACTCGGCATCCAGACGCACTTGGCAAACACTTGGCATTTGTTTTTAGTTTTTATCATGATATTAGTTTTTCAGCGAGATCCCACTAAGCAGGATTTAGAGAAGCAGCGACATATCATGTCAATTGACACACATGACTACTAGTTTCTCAGCGAGATCCTGATTTTGGGATTTAGAAAAACAACGACATATCATGGTAAGGACTCTTTCTTTTTGTATTTTGACAATCATGCTACTAGTTTCTCAAGGATGTCCTGGAAACAAGATTTAGAGAAGCAGCGACGTTTCATGATTTGTCCTTGTCTTTTTTTTTCTGCATGTGGTTGATTATGGCAAAAAGACTGGGGCAAGCACGCTCCTAGTATGAGGCATGATCATCCTGGTCTGTGACTGCTTGTCTTATGTGATGGTACGAACTTGCACACCTTGATCTATGTCATATCATGGTGTTTATTGGCCATTACAACAGTTCTCCCAATGATGATTAAGAGCAATAAACATTAGACCTATGGCAATGTTTTGAAGGATTTGGTCTAGGAACTAACATGCATCTTCTTTAGTCTTGTCATCTTCTCTCACTCATCTCTCCCTTAGGCGTACATCCATATGTCAGCCATATCTTTTTTAGCAACATTTCTTTGTCTCTTGTATTCTAGTCTTCTCATTAATTTCGAGAGCACCTCGTATTTCTTTAGACACAATACGCATCCTCTCAGAGAATATAAATAACCCTCTCATCATTTCTTCCTCATCTTATTTTGCCTTTGAGGCATTTTTTTGACTTATTTCTTGCTCTGATGCGATAAGCGACATTATGACAAGAGGCATCATAGACACCTAAAATGACCTGAGCACTGCAAGCTTCATTTTTACACTTTTAGGTCCTAACAGCTAAGTCTTTAATTGTCCTTGGTCACGATGGGCCTGATTGATAATTCCTTAATTATTTAATTAATTCATATCATTGTTTCTCAACAATTATTTAAATAAATTTTTAATTCACCGTCCTGCTAATTAAGTCCCCTTCTAAAAATTAAATAAATTCTTATTTATTTAATTTTGTCCACTTTCCACTATAATTAAATAATTATCCTAATTATTTAATTATTCATTAGCTTTTTCTCTCATTAAAATTAAATAAATTTGATTTATTTAATTTAGTCAATTCTCTTGAATTTTGAATTAAATCATTATTTAATTCAAAATAATTCTTTTGTCACATTCCTCCATAATTAAATAATATCTTTATTATTTAATTATTTACTGGTCACCTGGAGTAAATAAAGTCTATTATTTAATTTCTCTAGCAACCTCTTTGTTCGTGCCAGTCTTATCTTCCAAATTAATTCTTGACTTTTGACATCTCATTTAATTTCAGCCCTAGATTGAATTATTTTATAATTCAATCTCAGCCCTCCATTCTTACCTTTTGCCTTAATTTTGACCTAACCCTAATGCACACAGCAACATTCAATCTTGATCATTGATCCTAGGGTTTTTGTCATCTTCTCATCCTGGCCACACATTCAAAATTGTAGTTTTATAAAATGGCAATTTTGTTCTCATTTGGATCTATCTCTTAGCTCTTGGTCTCCCTCATGCTCAGATTTTAACTTAGGCTATTATTATTGTTACAGTCATAGTCACTTACTGTCATTGTCATTTTAGTCCATTGTAAGGTCATTTTATTTTATGTAAATCATTCAACACTTGCATAGGGCTTAGTCTTTAGGCATAGTTGCTCACATAAATCTGAGGGCATTTTTATTTACTGCAAGCTAGGAGGTGTAACAAAGATCAATCATGGAAGGTGGAGACTTAGGGTAACTTCATCCTTTGTCTTCACTTCCTTCTTCTGTCTTTGTTATTAGCAAGAATTTTGATGTTATTGTGCTAGCCCTATAACATAATTTAGGGGTACCATGATTACACATTCAATCTGGCATAAATCCTCTAATCACATCATAGATGTTTCTAGCCTTGCTACAAGCGCGATCAATCTCATCATCATCTTTGGGATATCCTTCTTGTCCTTCAAATGTTTGTTTTGGATGTATCCTTCCTTATCCATAACACTTTCATCATCATCATTGGGATGTATCCTTCCCTATCCTTTTATTTTCTTGGGATATCATTCCCTCGTGACAACACTCCATCCATCATCAACATTTGTTGTAGCTTGGTAGACATCCTTTCCTTGTCCATTTGTGTTTTGATCTCCTATCGCCTCATCCTCTCTTATCCATCACTTTGCATCATTTTCCTCATCTACTCCGCATCACCTCATCCATTTCGAGAGCACACCCATGTTCTCTTGAACCCACATGTCCTCTCAAGGGGGCATCCTCAATCCCTAATCTTCATCTTCACCCCTATCAATTTTCTTCCTAGTCACTCCTTTGAATTATTGGGGCATATTTTCCAATCTAATCATCTTCTTTCTGGTGCTATCTTTTAAACTTCTTTGAAATGATGCTACTTCGTAACACCAACTCAAAGAGGGGAAAAATGTAGGCACCTAAATTTGGACACTTGCATTTGTCCAAATTTGTCCCTTTTCATCAAAATATCCTCTTATTCGCATTAATTAAGTAATATTGCTATTATTTAATTAATACCCTTAATTCTTCTAAATCCCTAAGGTATTTAGTTAATAATTAAATTCCTTACCCTTTATCCCCCTTTCCTCAAAAGAATTAAATAAATAATACATTTATTTAATTCCCCACATGTCACATCCTCCATCACTTTTCCTTAATCCTAATCCACCTCCTAATCCCATCATTAAGGATGTGCACATGTCTAATCCATTATTAGGACGTGTCACATCCTCCAACTTTTGCAAGTTGGCTCCTAATCTTCATTAGCCACTAACTATCTTCTAATCATTGATTAGTTAGTCCAATCAATATCTTGATCAACTCTCTTATCTCCCAAGGAATATTAAATTCCTTTTTATTATCCCCATGTCCTTCCTAATGAAATTTTAAATTCTATTTTATCCCTCCAAGACTCTCCTCTTCCTCATGCAAGTTGTTAGGAGTTCTAGAACTCCTCACCTGTCACATCAGTCACATGGGACAAATACTTACCTTTTTAAGGACCTTGTCTTATCCACAAGGTACTTCTCAAATTCCTTTATAAGCACCTTGTCTTATCCACAAGGTACTCCCAATCATGCGAATTTAACATTCACATTTATTTCTCCAACAACTTCTCTCATTCTCATGGTCCTCTCACTTGTCACCATCACCCTCATCCCAAGGTACTTGCAAGTGCCTCCACATCACATGTCCTCTTGAAATCTCATCTTCCACATGGAAAGATGTGAGGGCTTGTGAGTCCTCAACTCACTACAACCCTTCATCTTGCCCATGTTGGCAAAATCTGGACCATCCAATTCTCTAGAGAGTCTTCCCTTAAAATGGAATATTTTCTCTCATTCAAAGAGGACATTATTCACAATCACATTCAAGCATTCAACTTCAACTCTCATACTCTCACACTCTCATCCACCATTATTGCATCTTCAAGCTCATATTGCATCCCTTCCATACACTTATCAAAATACCCACTTGAATCATTTGAATCTCCATCAAATCCTCATAATTTTGCATATCATTTTAGATCATTTGTCATAAAGGAGCACACATTATCAACAATCAAAGGGCCAACCAAAATATCAACTCGAACAAAGGTATATATCTTGTTTATCTTTTCTTTTGTTTGAGTTCAACTAGGCTAATCATTGAGGTTGTGTAGTGTTGTTTTCTCCTTTGCATCATTCTATTTTGCATCTCTTAGGATAGGTAAACTTCACTGATCACACAAACAAACACTTCCATTAGTGCTTAAAATGAATGAGTGCTTGTTTTGCTTGTATACACTTGTAGTGCATATCCACTCCCCTTGTGCTTCATGCGATCTTGTGTGAAGAGAAACACTCGTGTACTTTTCTTGTATACACTTGTAGTATGTATCCACTCCCCTTGCACTTCGTGTGATCTTGGGTGAAGAGAAATACTCAAGTATACTTTCTTGCTTTGTGTCACACTTAAGAGAGGACTTACTATGAGATACATCCCACAACGGAAAACTCATAGGAAAGTTCTCACAAGCACGTTTACTAGCGGACTTTAAATAGAGGATGTGAAATTATGAGAAATTAGAATCAATCTGGGGCATCCATAATATACTGCACCTAATCCCACGCCTTAAGTTGAACGAGAATGGTTGAAGAGCCTTAAGTGGCCAAGTGGATGAATATGCATCATGGTGTTCTCGGTTTGTTGTCATTAAGAACCTTGTTTAAGTAGTGGCCAAATTTGTCCTTCCAAAGAGTTCTTTAAAGTGGCGCATTGGAATTTATTTCCAAGAAGTTACTTGCCATATCTGATTTTGGTTAAAGTGTAGAGATTAAGATTTCATTCTTAACATACCTCTACACTTTCCCCTAAAATTTCATGTAAAATAATCTCTTCTACTACAAAGCGTATGAGGCAAGCCCACCAAGAAGAACGTACCCACTCGAGCTAGGAATGTTATTGCTTGTGAGTCAGTTTGACACATTGTTTGGTTCCAAAACATCTTAAACACACATCAACAAGTTTATAAAATTTCAAACCCTTTGGATTAAGTATGGATACCTTTTGAAAAGTCCTAATATTGCTGCTTGTCCCTAAGGATTTTATCCTTAGAGGCTTCTAAATATTTGGACTTATATCTAAATCCGCACTTTCCAAAGTTAACATAGGGAACTATGGCCTTAGCTACATGATTTTCACATAATGGACTTTATGAAATGAAGATTGCTTTGACATAGACATTTTAGTTTGAACATTAATTAATAGTTTATTGAGGTGGTAATGAAACAATATCACTTAAACAAAGATTAAATCAAATGAACACCCCACATTGATGTATGTTCAAACATTTGACTCCCCAAAACAAGCAAATTAAGAAAAGGAAAGTATTACAAACATTGAGTCCAAGTTCTATTATCAAAATCATTGAGTTCTTAAGGTTTTATCATTTTAGAGGTAAAGCATGTTTCTCACCATCTTGGTCTTGTAAAACAAAGGCCCCTTTTAGGTTAACACATTTTGGGTCAAAAACATTTCATCCACCTTCATCATATTTTACATTTCACTTCACCAACAACTTTAGAAACTTTTGGACACATCAACACTTTGGACTTAGGCATTTATCAAACCAACCCCATAACTTAGCTATTTTGTGTGTGTGAAATTAATCCTTTTTAGTTGAGTTAGTCATCACATTTTTGAACTAGTCTATCTTAAAGTTCACAAGTATACCTTAAAGATTTACAAGTTTGTTAAGCACCTTTTATCCAAGGCATCAAAACATCAAACCTTCAAAGTCCAAAGTGTTATCCAAAAGTTTAGAAAGTTCATCCCCCATATCACTCACCCCTTTCATCATCCACTCACATCGTTGGTCCAAATAAAACCTTAGAGGTCCACTTTTGCAACAAGGTCAAAACACAAGAAAAACATGGAATATAAACTTGATTCATACATCTTGAGTGATCTAAATCAACCAAACTATCAAAGCCTTACAATACCAAATTATTATCAAAACTCACATTTATACAATTCACACATGGGGTCATTATATCCTACAAACCTCAATGCTACAACAAATGCGAGTATGCTCAATCTAAATTTGGGAACACCTTTCCATATGGTAGATTTAAATCAAAGTCAAAACCTACAAATCTATCAACCAAATGATCAATACACGAGTCTTCAACAAAACAACATTATCACATCAAATCAATACATGGAAAATACAAACTTACCAAACATGAACATATCAAATCCACAATTGGTGAACTATGGGATAGATACGTTTGCGAATCACACCAATGTTGTTCAAAATCCTAACAATATATTGAAAACTCAATGTATTGATCCAAATCAAGGTAACACCATGAAAAATAAAGGTTACCTAAATCAAAGCAATGTGTTTCCCAACCACAATAATATTCAATGCCAACCTATGATGAAAAATATAAACATCATCCCAAATCAAAACATTGTCCAAAATAAATGTGTATGATCCCATACAAATACCACAAATTCATATTCCAAATATTCTTGATCAACAACCAAATTAACTATATCAAGGGTGTCAAATTCAATATCAAGATCAATATCTACAAAATCAAATTGCCCTAAATTCACTTACCAAAATAGTTGATACACTTCTCCAACAAACGTCTCCACCTCCAAATCAATACACTCTTCATCAAAATCATCAAAACATTGATTTGTATCCACAACATGAACCAACACGTCTCCAACATCAAGATATTGGATATCAAGAAGGACAACATCAACAAAAAGATCTATCCCTACGACAACATGATCAATCACAAAAAGATCAAACACAACAAGAACAAGCTTCACAAGATAACAACACCATCACCAAATGTGAATACACTCCTTTAGGGGAGCTAATTGAATTAACATTAAGCACATTAGTCCATGCTAAACTTATCAATCTTCTAGAGTCATTAAATGGGGGTGAACCTAGCATCAAGTTCTTATGGTATGATGATAATGCTTATTGCAAATACCATAACACAAAAGGTCATGACATGTAAGATTGTATCAAACTCAAGAACCTCATCCAAGACCTCATTGATCAAGGAACAATAATTGTTGATGACAATGATCAAGATTTAATCTTAGATGATCATATTGACAATGTCTCTACCTCATCCAATGAGAAAATCAACATACCTCAAGATTAATTTCATAATCATGATCAAAATCCCTCACCAATATCTCACAATGATCTATTTCAAGAAATATTAACATCATTTGATCTCATGGTTGAAGACATTGACAAGGTTTCTACCACAATTTTTGACAATAAAATTCAAGATTCATCTGCCAATGATCATGTTGACAATGTCTCTACATCACCCAATGAGTTAGATGACATACCTCAAGATTTTTTTCTAGAGAATGATCAAAATCTTTCATCAAAGTCTAGCAATGGTCCTTTCCAAGACATATTGACATCATTTGACCTCATGGCTTCCGATATTGAAGAAATCCTTAATTCAACACTTGCTCCAAATCCACTCAAATATCAAGAGGATATTGAGCCACTTCCCATGAATAATGAAGACATTCAAGAACCATTTGCAAACAATCCATCTTTTGAAATTGATCCATATCAAGAACATGAACCAAAGCATATTAAAGATAACACCACATAGAGTCAAGATCAAGGATCCATATCTCCAAGATACTACTATGATCTAATGGGTATTATCCAATCCATGCAAGATGATGCAAATAATGATCATATCGATATATCACATACTCCTCCATCTACCCATGAGATTCTAACTCCTAATGGACATGTAGATGATCTTCATCCAAAAAAAATAGTCTGATACTCCTGATATCATTACTAAGGAACAAGATTCTCCTACTCTTAATATCTCTACACATGATCAAGGCATAGTAGAATACATAGACATATCAAAAATTGATCATGAAGAAGACCTCTACATGGATAGTGAATTAGAAACATCCTTTGAAGAGCAACCAAAAATGGATCATGAGGAAGACTCCTATATGGATTGTAAAGCATAATTTTTTTTTGAAGAAGCATCAAAACTAGACACATCCTCTATACAGATTGAAGAAAGTGAGTATGGGGATGTCAAGCATTATCAGAAATCAACAAAGCTAAACAATCTTAAACAACAAGGAAATGGTTTGTCAGCAGCAGAATCAAAGTATGTCAGTAATACTCCCATAATACTAGGGGCAACTTTATCTAGCGCAAACACCAACATGGGGAGCACGAAGAGTCCTTATGATGAAATGGCTACCAACACTCCAACCATTCATATCGTGAATCGTTGGCCATACATATTTCCACCCACTAATTGGGACTAACCACAAGAAAGAGGTCTATATCAAAGAAAATAGAAAATTATTGAAGAAAAAGAATTGACAAAGAAAAATGGACAAGAAAAATCCAAATGGATACCAAAGAAAAATAAAGAAAATCATCCCTATCACACTCCATTAGTCAAATAAATTATGGGGAAAAGTAAAAAAGGGAAACATATCCATAAAAAATGTCAAGCGATACAAAAGAGAGCTTCAAGAGAGACCCACAGGGTATATCAATAAGTTGGTCCCAATTGAATCTCCATATCCACCCATCATTGCTCATCATCCCAAGTTTAGAGAATCAAAGCTTATAAATTGTCAACCAATCCATCTGCATCTTATATCCTTCAATGCATTCCACCATCCACTTTGACATCCATGGTATCCAACTCTTGTATTAACCGTGTATTGGTAGCAACTCTTTATCATAAGGACTCTAATGGCGCTCTATTGTGATGTGCGTATCTAGGTAAGGTTAACTTTGATATCGACAAAGCAAATAAGAGAATTCATGGGTTACATTCAAGCACCCGTATCCTAAGAAAGCAATGCCTCCAAGCAGGATATTGTTGGCACATCATGACAACAACATTTATATCAACACTAGAAACATCTACATCAGGACCACCAAGCGGTTCAACATGAGCATAAACTTAAAAAAAATAAAAAAATAAAAATAAAAATTAAGAAAATAGTCAAGAGAAAAATCGTCCTCTATTGAAAACCATTTCAGTGGCGCTTTGGACAAGCACCATGATGCAAACTTGGCAAACATGAGTCATGAGTAGAATTGAGCATCTATGTGCACCATTTTAGGTAGAATCATCTCATCCCATCCATAATAAATCCAAGAACCCTTCATTATCCAATCCATTTTCATCCAATCTAACTTATCTTGATCTTGGCAAAGGTTCGGTATGTACTTCTCATTCTCTTATTGCAAACATCTTGACATGGGTCAATATCATTGATACTATCCTAACCAACATTATCTGATCCATGAGGCATTTTCCAAAGAGGCATACTCTATCCAAACATGTTATCATATCACAAGATAATCCTCGGCATCCTTTGCATACCTATCCCTCAATCCATTCATTTATCCATGCATCCACCCATATCATTCCATACATTGCTAGACATTGGGGGTAGATACTTACATCTTGCTTCGGGAATAAATCTTGAGCTATATCCCATAACTTATGTGGTGATCTAAACATTTGCAAAACACAAAATCAAATTGGTCAAATCATTTGTAAGCAAAAATCTAAATCACTAGCCCATGGCACATTTTGATGGGAAGATGTTCCTTATCAAGCTTTATATTTTATCAAACATCAATCCAAACAATCAATATCAATTTCATATACCTTGCACTTCAATGTCACATCAAATCATTCCAATAGATTTTGTTCCAAGCCTAGCTTCAAAATATTGATTTATCTTATCCAATCAATCAATCTTTGTGTTGTTCAACACTATCCTTGCATTGTTAAGCATCCTCAATAATGTTATCACTATCAATAATATATCAATCAAATCAATCAATCCTAGCTTGGTTTTCAAAAAAATCACAAAACAGATCACTGAAATCATCACATATCCATACACTCGTCAACATCATGTGAAAAATCCAAAACATTCAAAACATCTTCAAAAATCCAAAACATCCAAAACAAAGTCAAAATCCCTAAATGGGTCAAAATGTCAGAACATCAAAATCCAAAATAGAACCATGTTGAACTA
Source organism: Sequoia sempervirens (assembly GCA_007258455.2). Lineage (NCBI taxonomy): Eukaryota > Viridiplantae > Streptophyta > Pinopsida > Cupressales > Cupressaceae > Sequoia > Sequoia sempervirens. Next base: position 35,170 of record VDFB02152621.1, read on the forward strand.
CATTGTCTTTGAGCTTGAACGTAGGAACTGATGTGCCCCCGAGACACCCTAGGTCACTCCTTTAGGAGTTTATCATAATAAACTAGCAATCCATCAACTGTTCATTTCTCATTGATAATAAGTCAACATCAGTCAAACTACATGGTCTTTGCAAGTATAACATAGGCAAGGCTCATCTTTGATAAGCCCTTGAGGCCCCTAGGATAGTCTTTTAGGTTAGGTTCTTGGTCAAATCTTAGAAAACCCCAAAAACATTGTTAAACATTGAAAATACACAAAAACATTTGAAAACTCAGAAAACACAAAACATTTGAAAACATGAAAACCAAAAAAATTGGAAAACATTCAAAAAATCCTAAACAACCTCACATAACCTAAAAAACCTAAACATTCACATATACCCGAAAAGATAAAAAACAACCTCAAAAACATTGCAAAATACCAAAAACATTGAGATATTCCAAAAAATCCCAAAACCATCCATCCCATTTCGCTTGCACCCACAATAAACTTCCTTCCATAATAAATTGATCGTCACAGTCACCCTTTGGTAAAACAAACAAAAAAAAAAGGTACAAAAATCAACAAAAGAATAACTTTTAAACACAATACAAAAATCAAACCCTTGATCATCATCAAACATGTCAATCAAACTTTATATCAACAACCTTTCAAACAACCTATCAACTTTCCACCATCCACTAACATTTCCTAGGATGCATCCTTCCTACAATGGGAATTATCTTTGGCAATCATTTTGGATATTTATCCTAAACATAACACCTTTTGGAAAGAGATATAGATAACATTGACTGTTTGTTTTGATCTTGTCTTATGATTTATCTTGTTGACCCATTTCGAGGACCTCTTGATGATGTCTATCAAAATGAGCTAGAGAGAAAGGAATGGGAATTGATCATTATCTTTTTTTTTTGTTCTTGTGGGATGCTCTTGTAAAATAACTTTGGCACACACTTGCTTTGTTGTGTGTAGAGAGGACGTTTGAGTAGATTGTTGACTATTGCGTATTGTTTGGTCTGAAATATTCTAAACTTCTAAACTACATTCCAACAAGGTTTTTCGTATGTCAAGGTGTGCACAAGGACTATCCTATCTATTTGCAAAGTTAAAGTCCATCGCACTAGATACAATGCTATCTTGGTTATCAATACCTTGATGCATCGTGTCTATGTATTATATCAAAAATAAGGAATGACAAAAATTCCCAATCTCATTAATGAGAAAATCATCAATCTCATCACCATATCTAATAAAGTCTCAAAGAATCATAGGATTGTTGGAATTCTCAATCAATCTCAAAATCAATGGTTAATCCATCCATCTTATTCTTCTATGTTTACTAACAACTCTATCAAAGTATAGAATTTGTGTGATATATCAAAATATACATGAAGCGGCCCCAACTTTCATTGGAAGGGCGAGAATAGGTTCTTTCTATATAGTTCCCCAAGCAAGATCTTCTCTAGTTGAAGGGAAGGGAGGAAAGACATCCATCCAAAACCATGCATCCATTTGGGAGGTTATTGTCATTCTCAGAGACACTGGAAGAATGGACTAGAGAACAAAGATAGAATTCTCAGCGCGACACTATCCTTCACCCCTAGGTAGAAAAGTTTCCCCAACTTTCTTGTCATGACTGATGCCTATCTATACATCATCAAATATGTCTACATCAAGCATATGAGCTGAACCTTTGTTGCGATCTCAACCTGAAATTCCAAATTTTCGTCCACCCTCTCGAGGGGGCAGGGAACTAGCTTAATTCCTTCTACTGGGGCAACAATGAGGCATCCAAAAAATCATAAATTTTTGAATTTTTGATCTGAGTAGCAGCTTAAATCCGAAAAGCGCCAGTCTTTGAACCAACGTAATAAGTACCTTGCTTCAAAGAGGGGAAAAATGTAGACACTTAAAATTGTCCTAAATGGTATTACACACTTGAATCTAATATACTAACATCATTTCGTCCTAAAATTTATCCTCTTTTCTCCTGTTTAATTAAATAAGCCTAGTTATTTAATTAAATGCATAATTTTCATCTATTAATCTAATTGACTTAATTAGGTTAATTCACCCCCTTTCACCTTCACCTCTCATCCTGTTTAATTAAATAAATCAAATTATTTAATTTAAACACCCTAATGTCTTCTCATTTAATTGAATAATCTTAAATTATTGAATTAAATGTCATTTACATCCCCTTTTTCGTTAAATAAGCAAATTATTTAATGGATATCCTATTATTCCTCATCTTCCACATTAAAATTTAGTTTTAATTACTAAATTGCTAATTTCGTCACCCATCCACTTGCATAGGGAATATTCCAAAGGAATATTATTCTATTTGGCTCCAAAAAATGGAATATTCTTTCCTAACAAACTTTGTAACTTTGTAACAAACTTTCAAAGTTGTTACAAAGTGTGTTTGTTTGAATCATTCTCATCCATTGATGCTTTCTTTGATCCATGTGAAATTTGATTCTCATCCATTTATGAGAATCCTTGATCCATGCCTTCACCCTGGATTCAATATTGACCATTGATTGATCAAATCGATTTGAGCCCTTGATTCTTCATTTTCTCTCCTATAAATACTTCACCATTTGGAGAGAAATGGATCCATCTTTTGATATCAAAATTATGCTGTTGAAATTCATACTCACTTGCATCCATATTTAGCATATTGTTAAGCATTTTAGATTAATCTTCATCTATTTTAGTTTAAGCATCCATTAATGACATCCATGTTAGCTTAGTTTATACTCATTTTAGCATATTTTGCATCCATTGCTTGCATCTTTGAAATTTGTTTCCATTTATCATCAAAGCATCTTAGCATTTAAAACTCATCTTTATCATGTTAAACTAGTTTTAAACCATGTTTCATTCATATCTCATCGATTTCATTGGTTTTCTCCAATAAAATTGATTGAAACAAGCTCATATTATCCAAGGGATTGGGAAAGGGTTTCCATTCCATATCAATGTGACACCACTCCCCAAATGGGATGCGATTCGAGGTATTAGAATAGGGTTTTGTTAAGCTTTCATGTTTATATCATGTTAGTTTAACGACTTCCTAGTTTTTGATGATTTTGAATATCTCATTGGGATAATGGCTTAGGGGATTAAATAGGCTTTAAATTCATTTGGATTTAGCATATTTAGTTCATACTATGAATATGGTCATAGGTTTTAACTATATATATAGATTGTGGGAATCGGTCGGGTATCCACCCCCTATAAACTGTAGTGCGCCTGGTAAATATTTTTCATGTGACCGGTGGCGTTGGCGCAACACCCCCCCACCCCCCCCATTACCATATGTTTGAGGGGAGACTATACCTCGTGACCTCTTGCATACAATAGGATGCTTTAGCCAATCAAGCTAGGCCTGCCGCCCCAGGTTTTAACCATATTTATTAAGTGGGGTTAAATTGGATTTAATCTAGATTAAAAATAGCCAAATCTAAACTCAAGGAACTCTTAGGGATTTTTTGGACAATATAATTTTATAAGACTTTGCAATTCTTTAACAATCATTTTCTAATTTAGTTAACATAGGTAAATTGGCTTTAATTTGGATTAGAAGTGGTTCAATCCAAACTATTGAGAAATTTTACTTTTTTAAACAATGTATTGTGAGGAGGCATCTTCTTTTGCAACATGTAAAGGAGCTTATCATTATTGAAGGTAGTCTCACCCTTTAATATCATTAAACAAACAAGATATTTTCTAAAATCCAAAATTGGAGAAGAAAATCCTAGCAAGTATCTTGTACTTTATTAGATGTATTAGATCTCTAATTTGCAAGCCCATCCCACATTTTCATTAAGTAGATAATAAAATTTCCAATAACAAAATTGTAGGAGAAAAATAAGTATTCAAGAAAATAATGTTATTATATTAAAAAAAATGTATTGATAAAAATTTCTCTATAAATAACTAAACCAATCCATAAGGCCACAAACAAGGGACCTTGCAACAACTTTATTGACCATACATTCATGTGCAATAATTATATCTTTAATTGTGTTCTCTAATCAATTTAGTAACTCTTGAAATTTCCTATGGATGCTTTAATGATGTACACCTATTGCAACTATATGTAATTGTATTGATTTGTTCATTGTTATATACTTTTTTTTGTTCTTGTGTTATAAAACTTGGAAAAAATTAAGGTAAAGCACAAAGATTTATGATAGGTTCAATTAATATTTTGACCATTTTAATTTTAGTAATACACATGCTTTCAACATTTATACCAATGAAGTAAATTTTAAGAATACTTTATGTAAATTTATATGAATGTGATTTGGGGGATTATTGGAAAAGGAGGGTAATGCAAAGAGATTTATAATTGGATCGCCAAGAGTTTTGATTTTAAATATTCTAACCTTTGAATTTGGTTCAATGCTAGAATTGTAATAGTCAAATTTGCATATTGTTATCCCCATTTTTTACAATGACATTTTACAACTTTTTGCACTCCCCAAGTCAACATGTGTCAATTGAGTTACTTTCTCAAAAGTCATGTCAATATTTTAAATCACCTATAAAATTTCCTTGTCATTCAAGTTTAATCAAGTTGAATATTACTAATTTTCAATCATTGTTGTAAGAGATTTAGAGACAAACTTGGACATTTTGAAGTTCCACAAAATACCAAAGTTGGGTTGTAAAACCCTGTCAATCTTGTAACTTGTGTAGAAATGCTTGAATGCTTAGTTAAACCATCATTGGTAGAAATGTTTGAATGTATATATAAATAATCATTGGTAGAAATGTAGGGTTTCAATGTAACCTTACACATATACAGGGTAAATGTAAAAATATGGGGGGGGGGTGCAAAAAGGGGTCTTAAGTGGCCACATTTTTTTTGAAATCAAGAAATATTGACCTTAGATGAGAAATTGAGGATAGTTATAGTCAAAATTTTAAGATGAAACAAAAAAAATGTTTGTAGTGCTCCAAGTCTACTTTCTAAACTACTAATTCTTTTTTAAAATGGTAGAGATTAAGGGGTTCAAAAAAGGGAGCCACGAAAATTGGTTAATTTTTTTTGTCAATAAAACAAAACATAGAGCCCCCATGGGTTAGCGGAGTTGTTCTAAGTCTCGGGTTTGCTCCTCGAGGTCTTGGGTTTGACTCTCTGGCCTGTGACTTACCCTATTGCACAAACTTGGGGCGTGTACTAGTTACCGTGTGGCCCCAGGGACTAGTCTCACATTAAGCTTGCCCCGTAAAGGGAACCCATTGGGCTTGAGTCACTGAGGATACCCTGTGGATAACAAAAAATAAAAATAAAAAAAATAAATAACAGAGTATCATTTGTGGCTCCCTAAAAAGGTTAACTTTTTTGGGTATTTTTAAAATTGCTTTTGTGAGAAATTAGCTAACATGTAGTTTATGCCCTATTTTTCTGATAATTTTTTAATGAATATTTGATTTTTTTAATAATTTTTAAAGTGGACACATCCTGAAAAACAAAATTTTGGTCGTGCTACCCCTATAATTTTTGAAAACTAATCAAAAATCATTTTTTTAATGTGTAGAATGGAGTCTAGTTTATAAAAGTGTAATTCATATGAAATTTCAATGAATGTTTAAAAATTAAAGTAAAAAATACTAAACACTTGTTTTTGACAGAAAACAAACATAGAAACAAAAGAAATTAAAGATGAAAGCCTTAACATTGTCAAAATGTGAAAAAATTACATCGTTAAATAACTAAGAGAGAGCCTAACATTACCCAGGTGTTTGATTTATTTGACCTTGAAACACATGCAAACTTGATGGTTAGCTTGAACAAGATTATGTGAAATCTTGTAGAATATGCAAAAACATGTCTTTAGACATTGGGAAGGCGCTCCAAGCCTTTGGGTTCGAAATCCAAAGAAAATACTAAGCCTAAGGATTGGGGATTCCCAAAGCAAGATATAAAGTGAGCACGTTATAACACACTCATGTTATGTTTTATTTTTTATTTTGCTCCTTTTTTTGCAAAATGTTACTATATGTTTCTCAAGCTTGACATAACGCGAGTGCGTTATAACGCGCTCGTGTTATGTCTCGCTTGGAATTGTTTTTGTGCAAGTTTGTTAAGTATGTTTGATGTATGTATGTTTGTATATATATTTGTATGTATGTATGTATTTATGTATGTCTTTATGTATGAATGTATGCATGCATGCATGCATGTATGTATGTATTGCATGCTTGTATGTATGTCTGCTTATATGTATGTATGTATATATGCATGCTTGTATGTATGTATGTATGCCTATATGCCTGCATGTATGTATGTATGTATGTAAGTATGTGTGTGTGTGTATGTATGTATGTATGCTTATATGTATGCATGTATTTATGTATGCTTGAATGTATGAATGTATGCTTGTATATATGTACGTATGTATGCTTGTATGTATGTGCCTTTAAAAATCTGCAAACACTAAACTCAAACAAGGGTTAGCACCTACAAATCCTTCAAGAACACTCCTATGGAATACCTTGCAAAGTGCTTAAAACATGTAACAAAAGGATGAAAGAAAGCTACAAGCATCATGAAAGCAATCACAAATTACCTATTCCATAGTTGGATTGGTGTCACATGTGCTAGTGACCCTTTCCCAATCCTTGATCAAAGCTCAAAATGATAAAATGCCAATGGAGATGATGGAGTGAAATGATGAACAAGATCAAATCTCAAATGAAGAGAGTAACCTTGCATGAAATTGTGAAGATTGTGAAGGATTTGCTTGAGGATGATGCACCTATTTAAAGATTTTCAAAATGTTGAATGTTGAAGAGGGACCAATGTGGGATCAAAAATCAAGCCAATGATAGAAGGACACTTGTCACCATGTGATTAGTTATGTGTGTGCAAGATTTGGGAAGAGTGCCCAAGAGGGGGAAAATTTGAATTCAAATTTGCAATAAATGCTGAGAGGGGGACAAGGAAAAACAGCAATAAATGCCCTGTTTGACTTGTCATGTTGAGGGAAAATGATTGTTTTAATAAATCAATAAAATTGATTTATTGTGCAAGTGGGATGGGATTAGCCTTAGATTAGGATTAGATTAATTTAATGATGATTATGCTGATTTAATGCTGATTAATTGATTTGACTTTTTGGACTTTTACATTAAATGATTTAAGATTTGATTTAAATAAAGTCCTGATTTATTTCGATGAATGGAATATGATTATGCATGATGTAAGAACGACATATCTACATTTTGCCCCTCTTGAAACAATGTACTTTATTCGTTGGTTCAAGAATAAACTACCATGTCGAAATTTAAAAATTTCATGATTTTTTTTGGATGCGAAGCGGAAAAGTACAGCAGTACATTGCCCTAGAGAGATGTGAAAAGATTCGATTTGAGGGTCGATCTCACGATAAAGAGGTTCAAAATGGATGGTTATGGATGACAATGCAAATGAGATGATTTCAAGATGCTTAGAATAACAAATCTATATTATCCTAAACAACTTAAATGATGATATGATATGAGATGGATGAGATTAATGATGCGATATGCTATGATTATGCAATGGATGCTTTATGAGATGCTTAGACTAACAGATCTATATTATGATGATGATTATGCAATGCATGTGAAATGATCGATGT
>VDFB02152622.1:0-10996 GCA_007258455.2 Sequoia sempervirens
GAATTCAGCATGGATGGTCACTCAATTGAATAATAGTAGTCTTTTATCTCAGATGAATACTAGAGATGAATACTAGAGGATAAAGAAATTGAATGCTTGAAGACACTCTATATATAGATTTGAAGATTTTTTCCCCCTTTTTATAAGAGAATTAAACTATCTTGGGGTAAAATGTTCAAAGAAGAAACTACAACAAAGAGGTTGGTGTATCAAATGTGATTAATTATTTTGTATTTTTGTAAAGTGAAAATTTGGGAAGATTTACACAAAGAGTTAATAATAGATCTTTTGAGGCCTAACTAAAATAAAAAATTTCTATCATCATCAAGATTGAATAGAAAGACATGCTAGTAACAAACTCTATTCCTTTTCATTGTCATGAATGCAAAGCTATAAAATGTGAAAGATTTCAACATTGTATACAATATAAGGAAGACAATTTTACTATAAATATGTCTTCTCTCTTTATAATTTTTTTATCCTTTTGGTAGGCCTATGAGACAAAAATAGATCTCTTTTTTAGTTTATACGATTTCATCTATTCTTCATGTAGTATGCAATTATTTAGTTTAGAAATCTAGAGATGGTGATTCCAAGAAGGGTTGCTCTTCATGATCCTAATGTCTCCATGTGTTTCTAATAATTTTAGAGGATTTGAATAATCCCTATGCTAAATTTTCTAGCTTGTTGATTTTTATGGATAGCCTACTGTAGTAATAGTTGTGAAAGCTTTCTATTAATATCATATAGGGTTGTATTTTCATTTATATTACTAATAATTTTTGTTCATGTGAAGATTTTGAGTATTTCAATTCATATTTAAGTGAAATGTATAAATATTTGCAATATCTCATATGCATTTTTGGTTCTCTTTTTTTATATTTAGGTGGTATTATCGAAGGATGTGTTCTTGACTAGGGAGTAGGTGTAGACTTGAATTTTTCTTAGGAGGCTCTAGATAGATTTTCCACATTAATAATATGTGTTCATCTATCACTCCATTAGAAAAAGGCTCGTAATTACATGTCAAAATAATTAGCCTTGATACAAATGATTGAAAGGAATAAGGTAACATAGCTAGTGATCCACAAGCTTCTAAAATTGATAGGATGTCTAATAACAATATTTAATAGTCTTAGGTGATTTCAAGTACATAGCTACAAAGGAATTAGCCAAAGTATTTAATATACAATACTAGTGTTGTTAAATTATTGATAAAGTGAGATAAAATGCAAAAATGAGAGAATTTTCAACTAATAAATTTCTATTTTATCACCATAAATAATTTGAGAGGCTAGTATGGATGTGATAACAAATCGAGCTTGAAAATAATCAATTTAAGGATTCAAAAGAAAGAGTGGTGGTATAGAGAGTAACCTTGACCCTTTAGGGCATCATTCATCTTGTTAGATTATCTTTTGAAATTCTATGGGAGTTCCTTCATCTACTTTGAGGGGTAATTTTCTTCTAGAAACTTTCTAAAACTCTATTAAATTTACTTGCAACTTTAATTTGTGATCCAAAACCTTACAAAAAAACAAATGGCTAAGGGGGATTCCATGTTAATCAATCCCCTTGTGGGCTTTAAAGCTCAATGTAGATTATGCTTGAAAATAATATATGCTATCAAAACATTGTAAATCAAAGCATAACCATTCCAAACCATTATAAAGAAGCCACTGAATAATATAAATGCAACAAAACAAGTATTATGGGAGAAATTTTTGAGAATGATGTGATGGATAAAGTAGAAAAAATTGTAGGGATTCAAAGAGAAAATTTTAAAAAATGGGAAACCATATGTATGAAGCACTTAAGTGAGGGTTCAAAATGGTAATATTTTACACACTCTAATGTTAAAAATAATGGCTTGCATTCACAAAGGGGTGATGGGAAAGACACTAAAATGCATATATGGATTAATGGAGGTTTATGGAAATGAAAATGGATCTAGGATAAGGTCTATAAATGAAGAAAATTGATAAGAGTTGATTTAATTTTGAGAGAAACCAAGAGAAAATGGAGACATGAAAGGATTATGGATTTAATAGTGGAAATAAGGAGAATGTGAGATGAAAATATGATTAAAATGATATGGGAAATGTACATAATGGATCAAGGATATTTTGGGGGATATTCAAAAGATTTAATATAAATTTTAGATAAATAAATTAGTTATAAATACAAAAAATAAAAGGAAATGGTAGAACCTATTGAAAATTTTTAAAATCAAGAGAAGACCTACCTACAATAATCATTGTTCCCCATGATCCAAATTTCTCCATGGGTGTCTAAAAATTTTAGGGGATTTAAAAAATCCCTAGGAAATATTTAATACTATCTTGTTTATTTTTATGGTTATTCTACTATTTTTGTAGTTGTAAACAAATTCCAGTAATATTGAACAAATGGTTGTCTTTTCATTTCTAGATCACTAAGAATGTCATATAGGGTTGTATTTTTAATTTTTTGAGAGAAACCTATTAGAATGCATAGGAAAATTGTGGGGTGAATTAGTTGTATAATTTTAAAACATTAGAAACCCTTAATAACATTTAGGTTTGCATTAATTCTTAAACCCTTAACATGAATTAACAAAATGTAAACTTGTAAAGCAATAATATAAATGCATCAAACACATAAGAACATTGGATTTATGTGGAAAACCCAAGAATGGAAAAATAATGGTGAGGATTAGCTCACTAATATATGAATTGCAACACCAAATACAATAAGGCTCACTACCAAGGGGTCAATACTTAGAAAGATAGAGAAAGGCTCACTATCTAAAAGAAAGAAGAAAGAAGGGATGTCTCACTACCAATTTGTACTACTAATAATGCATTCTCATATGCTAAAGGTACAGTTCCATTGAAGCACAAACAACACATCAAATAGATTGAAATGTAGACACATTTTTCTCATTGCATTAGGAATTCATAGGTATTAATGCTCGCACTCAAATCAACAACTTGATCACTTTCATATATTTTGCATCCCACACTTCATACATAATCCATAAAACAAATTACCTTATATTTATACCATTTTCAACCTAAAAAAATATTAATTAGGTCAACCTAAATGAAACATATACACCTCTATTGTGTAACACAAAATAGGTCAACACCAAACACTCCCACAATATAAAGAAGTGAAGCCAAACCATGCCACTACTTAATTGGGACCCAAATATACAGAAACACACTTCTCAGCACTTCCTCAATCAACAATTATCCTTTGTAATTAGTGCTATCATGTCGGGTCGGCCAAACCTGCACTAACACTAACAAGTGACACCAAAAACACTTCGCAAGGTATGAAAACACCTCATAGACCACACAAAAACATTAAAAATTATTCATACAACATCTCAAAATGCTCTAGTACCACCAGAATATTATGCACAACCATTGCAACCACCTAAAACTCAAGAACACCTTCATTTTGTGTAACCAAACATATTGGTACGAACATCGAATACATCAAACAACCTTGCAGAACAACTAGCAGGTCCTAAAATTTCAAGGTAAGGTAGATACAAACATGATAAGCATGTTCCCATATCCACAACATAAGAAACTTAATTACAAAGAAATGCAGAGCAATCTCTTTTCTCCTAGACAAAATTGCTTCATAGTTCACACACTAGTGAACACAACTTATTTTTCAACATGATCCAAAACCTAAAAATATAGATATAACACCTCTGAATAACTTTGATCATCACATTCAAACCACATGGGCACATCTTCAACCATGAAGAAATATAGAGCAAAGCACTAAACACTATTCTGTCACACTAAATTTTCTTTTATTCAAATTTTCTCAAAAGCACTTGGAAACCAAGCACCACAAACACCAACTCAATATCTGCAACACCTTCTCATCATATCAACCACATAAGATATTGACACCAATGAAAATTTACTAATTAGAACATAATGAAACCAACACACTTACTTCCACATAGGTTCATATTGATGCAACAATGCTCTATTGACATCATTTACAACACAAGCTTCCAACAATCTCCCCCTTTGTAATTGATGTCAACACCTGATATGAAAAACCATCAATAACAAAAACAACCAACAAAAACACATGCTTCTCACTTGTACACACTGCTCCCCCTTACAAAAGCATTTATTTTCAGCTAACTTTCTCCCCCTATGCTCTTCAGACCATATCTATTTATCCATTTTTTTACAATTCTTTTTCAACCACTTCAAATTTTTCTCTCCCCCTTTGACATCAATGACAAAGGAAAACATATATTTTCCTTTCTTTTACTCCTTTTCCATTACTTATCTATACATCTTCTCCCCCAAAGGAAACACTTGTAGGAAACAAAAATTGCACTCTCTTCCTGCATACTCCCCCTTAGGGGCACACAATATGCTCCATCAAACTGCATCAACCATCAATCACTTACTACCTACTCCCCTTGAGAGGTAGTTGTGCCATAGAAAAAAGGATCCTCTTCTTGACATGGGATTAATTCATGATAAAATAGACTTAATGAGTTCTTAATCTAGTGTTTCGAGGCATTTTATGTGTCCACACTAGGTCTTGAATTCTTGCAAATAAAATAACATGCTTTTAATGACGTCTTGTAAAGGTCTTGTAGGATGCTTTCACACTTTTCTAGACTTAATTAACTTATTTGTGCCTAATTCAACATTATAAAATGTGTTGAATGACATTATTACATCAATCTAGAAGGTTCTTAATGTAAACTTAATGATAAACTAGTGTTGTAGTGTGATTTACACATTCACATCGGTTCTTGTGCATTCCTAGGCTAAGTGGACCTCATTTTAGTGTTGTAAAGTGTATTTAATCACACTTTCACATTGATTTATGTGTCCCAAGACCTATTTGACATTTTATTCATCATTAATAGGCCCTTATTAATCCATATTGTGCATCTTGAGGCATAATTTGATCAAATAACCAACATAGTCATCATATAAGCCTAATTTTCTTACTTCTCGACATTCCAGCTAGCAAAAATGACCCTTGTGGGACCCATTCACTATTAGTTTCGAATTAGTCCCATATAGGTGGGACCCATTCACCATTAGTGGCAAATGAGTCCCATTTTGAGTCATTTTTGAGGTTTGAGCGGGAAAAATTAGGATTTAACTTTAATTTTTCTTCATGCCGACCTGTGATGAGGTATAATCAGGTACTAAGGCACAATTGTCTATAAATAAGTATTTTAATCCTAATTTTACATATAAAAACATCTCATATCTCATTCACACATCTCTCATCATCAATTCATCATCTATCTTCTCTTTCAAGTCAAGCAAGCTAGGGTTTCTTCATTAAGATTGCTTCCTAGGACATTCAAGGGTAGATTCTATATGTTTTGTTGCAAAATTTCAAGATTTATCATCATGGAAAGGTAATCTATTCCATTATTGCATGTTTCATTCTATTATTTCATCATTTGGTTTAATTACCTAAATGGGGTTTGACCAAGGCAAACCCCCATGCCCTAACAAGCAATAATTTATCTTTCTTGTATTGTTTGTATGTAGATTTAGGACTCTTGGAGGCTTAAGAATCATTGAAGATTATATTTCAAAGTAATTCAAGTCATCTCTTCATCATTCAAGTAAAAATATCAACAAAAAGTCACTGTTAGGCCCGAATACGACAGTTTCGGAAGTGAACACCTGTAGGAAGCTAAAGTGCAGACTAAAAGCTCTAGAGTCAACCTTTGAATATTTAGAAATTAAAAAGTGGATCGATTCTACATGGGATGGAAAATGATTCCCAATCGAGGTCAATTTTTGGTTTTACATTTTTGGATACCTTTTTATGCGAAATGGGCTCTAGTTGGAGTTTTCACGAGCTGGATTGATTCGCCCAGAGTGGCAAATGAGTCCCACCTGGCCTAAATTTTAGTATCATCAGCCTTCTAGATGTCTTTTCCAGCCTCCATCAAGATCCCAGATGCACACTTTCAGTTTGACTTATTTTTGTTAAGTTTTGCATTCATTTCTACATAACATAATGTGTTTTCAAACATAGCTTAAATTGCACTTTTGCATTCATTTTAGATCATCTTAATTATTCAATTGCATTTAGTTAAGATAATTTACATCATATCCACGGTACTTCAGCCTCCTAATTTGAGTGTTACATAAGCATTTTGGGACTAGATCTGCTGGGTGAAAAATCTTAGAGGAAGAGAGCAAGCATCCTTAGGGGTCCCAAAATCTGTCACATTTTGGTGAACCCAACTTTTTGAACATCTTATTTTCTGATTTGGAGTCCTTCATCATCATAGATCTAGCTTGCATTAGGATTTGCATGATTCATTTGCATGCCAGGTATTAAATTTTGCATTCATAAAAGTGCATTTAGGTGGCATTTTTGGAATCTAAATTGATTTAAATTTTCTGAAATTCTACATTTTTCATTTAGAACTGCATCATAGCACTTAGAACACATCAAAATTCCTCAAAATTTTCTGAAAATTCTGAAAAAAGTCTATACTGGGACTCATTCACCACCCTAGGCGAATTAGTCCCTTTTGTCTCCTGAAACAACATTTTCCATAACTCAGAATTTGTTTTTAGGATTCTGTTTGGTGCCTTAACTTGTATATATCAGTTAGTTACATTTCATATAGCATGCATTTCACTAGATCTCACTCACAATAGCTCATTTCATGCATTGTTTAGTTTCAAATTTTTGCATTAGAAAAAAGTCATTTAGCTTACATTTTTGCATACATGTTCCTTAAAAATCTCTAACATTCTACATCTCCATCTTAGGTCTGCACCTTACAACCTCACACACATCACAAACCATTCCTAATTTTTGAAAAATTTGCAAAACACCCCTACTGGGACTCATTCACCATCTGTGGCGAATCAGTCCCTATACAGATTTTTCACTGACTGAAACAACACCTGAAACCTCATTTATGTGCTTCCTAAGCCTCCTAGCATCATATAGTATAAGTCTGGAAGGTTTATGGAGCATTTATTTTATGCATTTATCTCAAAAGCATCAATTTAAGATAGTCATCTTTCCAATCACTTCAATTCCAAGCATCATTAGATCTGAAAATGTTTCCATTTCTGCAATTTTACATAACATTGATAAAAGTACTTTTCACTTTTCCATATACCATGTTTCTTTTCATAAGAATTTGCATAAGTTTGTTAAAAGTGATTTTCATTCTTGCATGTACATTTTTTTCATTCTTCAAATCTTTCCTGTATTGGATAAGAATGTTTTGTACCTTTGCATACACATTGTTCCTATTGCTGAAACATTGCATGAAATGGTTACATGTACTTTTCATTCTTATTCAAACAATTCCTTTACCTTGCATATGTAAACATGTTAAGAAACACTTCCTATCCCATCCCTATGAAAGTGTTTTAGTGAAAGAGACTACAACTTTGGCTATTCCTCACGATCATATTTGTTCTTCTCCTAATATCTCTCCTATTGGAAAATAAGATATTTTGGTAATAGAAGAACCAATCAATGAGAGTGTTGAGAATCTAAGTTTTTTCTCTCCTTTTACCACTCTTAGTGGACAATACATTGATCAACAAGACAACTTAAATATAAATAATCATGATAATAACATTTTCCCTTCTCCTAGTGTCTCTCATAGTTATGAAGTAGATGCTTTGTTTGAGGAAGGTTATGAATATTTTAGTTGTCCCCCTTCTGGACTAGGGAAACCCTTATGGAGCATAATCATTCCCCTACTAGCAATGAAGTTATTTTAGAAGAACCAAACCTTGAATGTCAACAACATTTGGCTTGTAGTTCTTCTAACAACTCTTCTCCTAGGGAGAATATCATAATGCAAAACAATATGACCATGGACACACATCCTTCAACCACTAACCTTTCCTTACGATATGATAATCAAGTGGCATTAGAATCCCCTTCACCATCATATCATGCCAATAAAGACAAAAATTTTGATGACACAAGTGGGATCTCCGTTAATTAGTGAGATTCCTAAGTCATCTTCCATTAGTGAAAAACACAAAAAATTTAGAATTGTCTTGAAATCCATCATGCAATCTACTCATAACAATGTTTTTCAGCCCCTAATTTGTAACTTAGTGACTCAAACATCTAGAAGACAACACACCACTCCTACATCATTACCTTTTCCTCACAAAGCACCTAGTGTTGAAGATCTTAAAAAGACTCCTGTTAATATATTGGTATGAGAGCTCATTCAACTTTCACCAACAGTCAAACTTCTCTTCCATGAAATGTTGGAAGTACAGAAGGAAGAGATCCAATCTTACATAAAACTGAATCATGTAACATCCTCCCCTCATCCCATGCAATCCACTCCATTAGAAATCACATTCCCTAAACATGAATTACCCTCTCTTGAGATTCAAAACAAGAATGATACCTTGACAATAAAAGTGATCATTAATGACACTCTAGTTAGGAACACTCTCATCGATAATGGCTCAGAGATTAATGTTTGTAGCATGGACCTCCTACAAAAACTTGGCATGGAAAAAAATCTCATTCAACTTAATGATGTTCATATTCGTGGCTTTGAAAATGTTGATAGGCAACCACTTGGGATGATCACATTACCTATTGAGGTCGGACTTGTAGTGTTTCCTACCTCTATTCACATCACGCAAGAACCCCTTCCATACAATCTTATCCTAGGGAGACCATGGATACATGCTATGAAAGGAGTCCCATCTACCCTTCATCATGTCATAAAGTTTGAATACAACAACAAGATATACACGGTTGATGTAGATGAGAAAAGTTGTGCATTGACTAATCACAACACTTCCAAATCCCCTCATCCTTTCATTCCTAGATCAAAACCTAAACAAGTTGATTCTACTTCTACACCTAAAATGAAACTCTTTCGTGATAATTTAGGGTTGTTAGATTCTACACCTCCTTTCCATAGCATTTCCAAAATCTCACCCTTATGGTCCAAAGAGTCATATACAAAAAATTCATTTTCAGACACAAGTTCTAGTAGTCATTGGAGTTTCACACCTACCTTTAAGGGAGAGTGTGTAATATCGCAATCTCCAACCAGCCAACCTTTTGTTCCATTCAAATCACCCCATGGTGGTAATAGGAGCAATATAACTCCTATCCCTCATGACAAAATGACACATAACATTCAAAAGGATTTGTGTTCTTCTAAAATAACCAATCCTTCTCATCAATACATCCCTCCCTCATTTAACTATAATAACTCTCCTCAATTCCAGGCTCACCTTTGTCCTACAATTAGTGGGGGGCAAGGGTTCTGATAGCCTTGTCCTCGTATGTCACTTTTTGTTGTCTCTTTTTCCTATTCATTCACCTTTCATGAATATATAAGAGAAAGCTTGGGATGTGGACGACATGTCTTAAGATTGACTCACATGTGACATACTACCCTTTCTTCATGATGTAGCTTATCAGAAACATATGACTTGGCATAGGTATTTTTGAGTAAGATCTCATTTCTTCTTCTCTCTTCTTCTACTTTAAAGCAATTTCTCACAGACAGGTGTGTCGCAATTCCTTTAAAGTGGGGGGCATACCTTACCATAATTCATTTGCATTCATGCTTTTTCTTGTAGCCTTGTCATTTACGTGATACGTTTATCACATTGTGGATTAAATTGGGTATGATGTCCTTCATAAGTGTGATCTTTCTAAGAATATTACATTCCTCTTTGTGGTTTGATGTGACACACTGCATTCCCTAAGTTGTGAATATACTATTATGTGATTGGTCATCTCTTGGAGACATTAGACACAATGTTTCCTAAGTGATTGACCTTGCATAAACTAAACAAGATTCCTTTGAACAATCTTCCACATTATTGCATCCTCATTCGGCCACCTTGCATAACACAACTTGCATGCCTGTGGAGCTATCTTATTTTTTTGGCCACCTTGCATAACACAACTTGCATGCCTATGGTGCAATCCTATTTTAATTGTCTCATGAAACTTAAACTGACATTTACATTTCCTTTTGCTTTATGGTGCCTTGTTAAAGTTATCAAGTGGTATAGCTTTAACATGGTTGAGTGGGAAGCCCACCTAGCGGCATGACTTTTCCCCATAGCCACCTTTGCATTTTTTGAGTGCATACTAACTAGCATATGTATCTTACTTTTTGGGATTTCTTAGCCCACAGACAACTAGTTATGTGGCCCCAGAGTGAGTACATTTTCTCGCCTTCTCATACAATAGACCTTTATGTGTTTTTTGACCCCAAAGTGAGTACACATTCTCTTTTTCAAACAAACAAGCCTAGATTTGATCCACAACTAGTTGGATAAATGGTCTAAGCTTGATCCACCCTTTGCATTTTCATCTTCTTTCTTGCCATTGCATGACTATGTATCTTGATGGTTTGACTTAGGATCTTGGATCCTTGGAGGCTTGCACAACCTCCTTTGATATTTCTCATTATTTTTCATTCTTTGTCATCTGCATCTGTACACTTGGATCTCTCTTGAATGTCTACTTTAGTGTGAGTTTGAAGTAAGTTCATCCTCTCACTAAAGTGGGGGCTAAATGTGTCATATAAAAATGGACCCTTTGCTTGACATGGAGTTAATTCATGATAAATGGGCTTAATAGGGTCTTAATCTAGTGTTGTCAGGGCATTTTGTAATGTCCACTAAGGTCTTGAACCCTTACCAAATCAAATAACATGCTTTTAATGGCGTCTTGTAAAGGTGTTGTAAAAGATGCTTTCACACTTTTCTAGACTTAATTAACTTATTTATCACCTAATTCAACATTATAAAGTATGTTCAATGACAGTATTACATGATCTAGAAGGTTTTTTTAATGTAAACTATGATAAAGCCATTGTTGTAGTGTGATTTTACATTCACAGTGGTTCTTATTGCATTCCCTAGGCTAAGTGGACCTCATTTTTAGTGTTGTAAAGTGCATTCTTGTGTCTTGATTCTTGACATTCAACTAGAAAATGACCCTT
>VDFB02152624.1:0-20078 GCA_007258455.2 Sequoia sempervirens
TTCAATTAAATGTTGTAGGCACCGACAGATAGCTACAAATTTTTGGGATAGATGGTGGATTGTGTTTGATACTCCACCACATGGAAATTGTGAGGTGCCCCTTTACTTTTTGAGAAAGTTATGGGTTGAGTTTTAGTTGGGTTAAAAACCCAATTATTTTGATTTGAGGTCATTTAAAGGAGCTAGGCATGACATGCCCCAACATAGATTAGGAGCACGTGTCAATCCTCAACGATGTGCTTCGATTGCTCCTATTGTTGCTCCTCCTTCTCCTAGTGTTACCACTGTATTTCAGCAATAGAAGATTTTATCGACATTATGAGCATTGAGTTCTCTTTTAGGACATCTCACTCATCAGACTACACATGTAGTGGCTGAAGTGGGAAATAGAGAGCATGGAGGCTTAGGCTATGGGAATACTCATGCACCCACTTTAGGTGAAACACATGCATCTATGACAGAGTCATATATGGATTTACTATATTCTAAGGATCATCCTACAAAGGTATGTACATCTTTTGAAATTAGGAACATTTTAATTTGTTTGAAATGTGCAAAATTCATGTAAATAATAACATTAAATTATATATATATATATATATATATATATATATATATATATATATATATATATATATAAATATAATATTAATTCAAGAAGTGTTTGGTGTAGATGCGTGATCACACAATGCCTAAATCTCAATATGATTGCGTCTGTATTTTGAGTGTTGTAGAATTAGGCTCACCTTTTGGTCAGGTACAAACTGATATATATTTTAATTTATGTGGACATATCTAATTTAATTTGAATTTGTACACATGTGTAAAATGATATATTTTATCTAGATACATGAGGTAATGTGATACAAGGTACCAACCAACCACAAGTTGTGGTGAGCACTCCTGAGTCATTGTCAACTATTATGCATGGTTCATCTCAAGTGTGTGCTTTCAAAATTTTGTTAAGTTTAAACTAAATACACATCATAGATCTAATTTAATTTGAATTTGTACACATGTGTGAATGATCTATACATTATTGTATCTATATTTAGGGAGTTCATGCGATATTCATGGCAAGCGCACCAGAGACATCGTCGAATTTTATGCATGGGAAATCTTAAGCATGTGATCATGAGGTCATATCATTCGAGGTTGTAAAATTTACTAAATATCCCATACAATTTTTTAGGTCTTTTAAATATATATATATTTGAGGTTCTAACATATTATTTGCTTTATTTGAATATGCAGGAATTAGTAGATCAAGCATTTGGACCTTCTTAATTGATAGTTATACTACCCATTGAACAAAATGTGGTAGTAGATTCACTTGATCATATGGTAATTTATGCATACTAAAAATGATTTTTACTCTATTTACTAGATATTTAATTAAATTTATTTTTATCAAGTTTATATTTTCTATTTTTTATGTTAAATTAAATCAAAATTTCTAAATAACTTTAAATATAATTTCAAGTTTCTTGTACTCTTCTACAACATGATATAGGTACATCTAGTCCACATGGAGAAAAGAGGAGACTTGATTTGACTGATTTCCCTAATAGTTAGATGGTTTTAGATTTTATGGACTATAGATCTGGTTTTGTTTAAATATATGTGGTGGACTTGACATATACATTTTGAACATGTTATTTCATGGACCATTTCACATACCTTATATCGATTAATATGATCATGTTTGTGTTTATTTATATCAATTGACTTTAATATGGTGATTATATATGCACTCAATTATGATCGTGTTATGTTCATTTTGATGATTATATGCACTCATGTATGCATATATATTTTATCTAATTTTCAAGTAATATGCACTATATAAATTCTTATCTAGAATCAAATTTCATATATATTTACATGCCATTGTTGAATTAAGTTTAGACATGTCTCAAAATGATTAACTCTTAAATTTTAATAATTTATCACATGGTTAGGTGACAAATTAAAACATTCCTTAAATAGTTTAGATCATATTCATAATAAATTAAGGGCAAGTAATTTTAACTATTTTCCAATTCTAGCAAATATTTGAATCACTAAACAAAAATCTATCTCCTTGTATGTATAAAATGTATAATCTATACAATTGAACAATTATATAAAATGTGGTAAAGATAAGACATGATTTGTATAGGATAAAATTGGAACAAGATATTTAAAAAGTGACTAATAAGTTCATTGAAGTTCACACATCGAACAAACATATATAATGTATACTAATGTTTAATACAACTATATAACATGATGAAACATATGTGCATGTAGATACAATTAAAGCTTATCAACTTTTAACTCAAGACCACAAATTGATATTTACATAGTCTCTTGATAAAAAAAATTATGGTGACAATCACATGGTAGACCGACTTGATGAGAACTAGAAAAAAATAATTAATGTAAGTAAAGTAACTATATTTTTATGAGTTATTTAATTAAATAATTCATGTGAGAAAAGAACAATATATGGTAAAAGTTAGAAAATTGGATCTTATAAATTCCTTACAAATTCAAGTGATGGTTGCCATAGGATGGATTAAGGGAACCAAAGATGATATAGCTTAAGGGGTCCTAAGAGAATTCCTTAAGGGGAGTTAAGAGAATGGCTCAAGGGGATGCAAGAGGGTAGATTAAGGGGAGTTAATAGAATGACTTAAAGGGATGCAATAGGGTGGATTAAGGGGAGTTAAGAGAATGACTTAAAGGGATGCAAGAGGGTGGATTAAGGGGGTGCATCTCATGAACCCTAGGATATGGCTTAATGGATCCTAAGAGGATGGATTAAGGGGAATTATGAGAGTGGATTAATGGAATCAAGAGGGTGGATTAAGAGGATGCAAGAGGGTGTATTAAGGGGAGTTAAGATAATGACTTAAAGGGATGAAAGAGGGTAGATTAAGGGGATGAATATGAGGAACCCTTAAATTTGTTATTCTAAGCATCTCATGAACCCTAAACCATAGGACCTAAAGCCTAGGAGATGAAGCTTAAAACCTTAACCCATATAGATTTGTTATTATAATCATATCATGAACCCTAGGATATGAAGATCCTAAAACCTTAACCATAAGACCTAAAGCCTAGGAGATGAACCCTAAAACCTTAACCCATATATAGATTTGTTATTCTAAGAATCTCATGAAGTTCCCTAAGATATGAACCCTAAACCCTTAACCCTATGACCTAAAGCCTAGGAGATGAAACCGAAACCATTAACCCATATATATTTTTTATTCTAAGCATCTCATGAACCCTAGAAATCTTAAACCCTTAACCAATATTATATTTTTTATTCTAACGTTCTAAGCATATCGTGAACCCTATAAACCCTAAACCCAAAACCATAGGACCTAAAGCCTAGGAGATGAACCCTAAACCCTATTGGTTGTTTTTTTAAGAAAAAAAACTGATCTTTAGAATTGCCTATGGATTTTTCCATTCCCAATATTTAGTAATCTAAAGGGATTGGTCAACAAATGAGTGAAAGCTACAAAACTTCCTCTTGCACTTTGGGATTTGTGAAACCGAGGAGGGTGATCCCACAATGTTTATTCAAGAACTTATTCAATTAACATTTAAATACATTGTAAATACCAGATAATTCTCATATTACCACTCAACAATGTAGTGTATCAAAAGAGTTGGTTGCTCTTTTTACAATACCCTACACTTGGAGCATGAGAATAGTGAAATTCATCACAAAATAACTACAATGGTAACTCATTTGAAAAGTTTGTAAATAAAGAGTGACTTGCTGATGAACTGACCTAGAAAATGTATTATGAATATGTTACTCAAACCAGTGCCTTATCCTAAACATAGAGTCAATCTTAACCTATGCAACTTGATAACAATTTTACACAGCATCATATAAGCTTTAGAATACTACACTACAACATCCCCACATTATATTCTTGACCACCACTTCTTATGAATATCCTAGCACTCAATTCATATGAATGAAAAGCTTCACTCAAGCACTTACATTAATTATTTGAATTAATTAGCAAGAAAAAAACCCTACATCCACTGGAAATCAATGGAGATGAACAAAAAAATCCTTGATTATATTATTCATAACTCATAAAACAAGTACATAGGAGAGAAAATGAACATGAAATTTTTTCTATTTTGTACTATATTTGCTAGTTTTTGTTATCAGAATTACACATGTATTAACAAACTCAAAACCTAAGACAAAACTCAAAATATGCTTAGTATTCTTCTTACAATTCTCTGTGATCAATTGCAATACAACAAACATCGTACAGCCTTGAATTCCTTCTTATAGAAATAAAGGAGCAAAACAAGCTTCGGGCCATAAAGTACACATGTCACCATTCTATTGGACCATCATAACATATATTCCCTTTGTAGTTACATTTGTATTCTTAGATGGAGGGAAACATATAAGAGATAAAAGTTATTCTCATTTGTTGTTGGAGATCCGGTCCCACCTTTCAAAAGGCATCTTCAAGTATTTTTAACAATATCCTCATGCTCAAAAAGTGTTTCCATGCACAAAGTATGAGAATGAAATAAAGCATAAAAGAATAAAATAGGAAAGGACATGGAATATGTCCACATCTGGAAACTTTTCATCAATTCAAATTGAGGAGAAAGCAATACATTGTCCATACTTTAACAAAAGCATAATCTGTACTAATTTTAGGCTATGCATTGCATTTCTCCCATCCATTACTCACCATGTTTGTAGGTTTCAAAATCAGATTTATAATTTCCATCTACTCATTGTACTCAATACTCCATTCCATCCATCTATTTTATCTTCCAGGCTTGGAACTCTTCCTCAGTGGGCCAGCTGAATTTCATAACATTATCATCCTCTTTTCTATAAGATGAGTACTTGGTAACTACTTAATTTTCTTCCCTATCAAACTTTTTCAAGAAAATCTCTGCATGGACCAACATATCCATGTTTCTCTTTAGTGTTTCCATATCATGCCCTTGGAAAATCAAAGTAGCTTGAATCAAAATGATATCATTAGTCTCCTTTCTCAACTCATGGAAGTTTTTTATGCTATCATCATCCCTTAAAATAGATGGGAGGATACCATGATGTGACTCATGAAATTTTTTAACCAATTCCCTTACCTTTGCCTCCAAAGGCTCAAAACTTCCCTTGAATTCTTGAATCTCATTTACAATAGTAATGGTTGGCTTAAGTTTCTTAGGGGGTTAGCCTCCTGCTTGGCTCCAATAGACATAATCCTCAACACTTGCAATCTAGGGATCCATGTCTCCATGAGTAGAATAAGCCTCTCCTTATCATTGTCAAAATTATTTATAGTAGATTTCATGGAGGAATAACTATCATGAATACTATTCAATCTATTAACTACCCCTTTGTTTAAGTGTTCCAAGACTGTAATGACAATATTCATATTACTCATAAAAAATTCTCTATCATGATTGTCACATTTCTCATTATAATTATTTAGTTGCTTAAGTAACTCCTCCTTGCTAACATCTTCCTCAGCGTATGGTGTTTCTGATGTACTAGGATCTATTATTGAAATGGGCATAGTTCCCATATTATATGGTACAATTTCCCATGAGGAACTTGCTAAAGGGGTAAACTTAGTGGGTGCATCATCTTGTGGAGTGGTAGGGGAGTCAGCACTAGTCTATTTTTGCTCACTTGGATGAAATTTTTGCAAATTCTCCTCTAATAATGCTACTTTCATTTGTAGCTATATCTTTTGTTGCTCAATCCTTCCATATTGTATCAACAAATTATTGTACTTTATCCTAAACTTTTCCTTTTCTATAGTTATGGATTCCACTGTGGCTTTTGTGATTTAAGCAACATGTACAAAAATATTTGCTTCCTCAAGAGTTGATGTCTCTGATACTCTCTTTATTATTAGGCCTCCTTTGTAATTAGGTATAGGTTCAACAATTTCAGGCTTCCTCGTACTTGGGGATAGGGACCAAATAGCTAATGCATCCCACTGCTCACTAAAAATAGATCCTTGTAGTGCAACTACACCCTCCTCTAAATTGTAGAGAGGTCTATCACATCTTTTTATGGTTTCAAAGGAAATAGCATAAGCCAAATCCCATTTTGGTAACAACAAAATACCACTACTTCTTACCAATTCTCTACCCTCTTTTGTAGTCATCCTTTGAAACCTAGTTCTCATTTCATTTAAGGCCTTTTCTTGGATAGTAGTATCAGGTAATTCTAGATGAAGACTTCTTTACTTGACTAGATTGCTAACATATTCATCTTTCTTCGCCATGCATGCAAACTCCATGAAATCTTGAGACTTCACAAATGAATCATCATCCATGAATCTCGCACTTGCTTCCACGCTGACATCATCCTTACCATTAAGCCTGGTGAGGTCAACCTTACTTGACCTCATACCCAATTTTTGTGATACCATTTCTGCTAGTGCATAAGGCATTTGATGTTGCATTTCATACTTAGATACCTAGATTTCCTCATCAAGATCATCATCATAATCCACCAAACCTATTTGTTCAAAATTTTGCTTCTTTAATGGTGGCTCTCTTGGTGGTGAGGCATGTTGTGATGGGGCATCAACATCCACAATTTTAGGCTTGATTTTCCTTGGAGGAGATGGTGGTGGAATTTGTGGTACATAAGAAAGAGATCTTTTCTCCTCTTGTTGAGAGGGAGCAACCACTATATCATCTTTCTTTGCTTTGTTCTTCCTCCTTATGAAAACCTTTACTTTATGTTCCTTAGGAGGTTGTTATGTAGGCCTCTCCTCTATAACAAGGATTTCTCCCCCACTCTGTTCTTCTTCCATGGGGGTTTTCCTCTTGTCTTGAACCGTCTTTACACCTTCAAGGTGACCAACCATTTCTTCAAAGTTCTAGAACACATATTCCACTCTCTACATTATACTATGGATTTGTGCAAGATCAAAAAATTTAGGATCCTTTTCCTTTCCCCTTCTATGAATTTTGTTAAAAGTGATCCACCTTGCTTTTCTAATTTTTTGCTCCATCAAATCAAAGATGTTCCTTATTATATCCTTAGGAAAATGGAAAATATGCACAAAATTGGAACTCTTATTCCTATCATTTAACTAGGACATGAAGCCTTCAAGATAATGATTCTCCCTTGTCACTTTTCTTTTCATGTGAAAATTCTTGAGTATATCATTTATTTTATTCCAACCTCTCTTTGTCATTACAAAATCGGAGAAGCATGTGTATGAGGGTAAAAAATGTTCATTTTACCTATTCCAACAAGTGTTTGTTCTCCACACTTCCCAACTAATACATCACTTCAAGAAATCCAATCCTTTCTAGGACATACGTAGGCAACAAGTGAGGTGCAACAGTGGAGCCATACAACCTCAAAACTATATATGTAGGGTAAGGGATAAAATATCTCCAATTATGATCAAACCCTAGCTTAGGCCTCCTATATTTGGGTCTCAATAAATCATGCAGGGCCTTGGGGACTCTTGGCATATTCACAACTAGGACTCTTCTCAATTCTGAAGTGAACAAATTTTCAAATACCACATAATCATGAGTCCTACATCTTTATCCAGGACAATAGTCCAACACTAAACAAGCAGCTTCAAAGTACCTTCCATCCTATCCAATGTCATATTTTTCCCAAAATAAGGTGCACCTTTGAACAAAAACATATGCATTAACAATGAATACCAACTAAACCTCACTCCCTCTACACCCTTCAATTTACCAACCGATCATGAATCCTCTGTGCTAGAAACCTTGCATAATCATATGTTGTGCAATACTGAGGGTGTTGAATGTGGGAAGCCATATACATCCATTCCTTGGGTGTTCCAGTGACAGGATCATATCCAATTATCTAGAAAATGGAGTAGAAAGTCCTCTGGAAATAAGAGATAAATTAATTAATAGGAAAAGGATCTTTATCAAATTGTCCCAATGTGATTTTTCAGCCCCCAATTTTTGCTAAGTACCTTGGCAATATAGTACCCTAAATGTAATCTTAGTTCTGTCATACTCTTCCCTAAGGTCCTTTTCATCAATTTTAAGCATATCATCACTCCACTTGGTGAGTATGAAGACACGAGCAATATCTTCCTTGGTAATCTTAACCATGTCAATTACATCATAATTCCTCATAGTCCTAGTAACTAGGTCATAATTCACAACTACTGATTTCAACAAATCGATATTCAGGTACACATTAGGCATGGTCGATTTCCCTA
This sequence comes from Sequoia sempervirens, assembly GCA_007258455.2. Classification (NCBI taxonomy): domain Eukaryota; kingdom Viridiplantae; phylum Streptophyta; class Pinopsida; order Cupressales; family Cupressaceae; genus Sequoia; species Sequoia sempervirens. The sequence continues at coordinate 8,238 of VDFB02152624.1, forward strand.
GGTGAAGATTCCAAGGGTTTCCAACTGGAATGCCCATGTTTCTATTTTTGAACCAACCATAGAACAATTCCCAACCAGTGCAAGGTAGTTTGGCATGGCTAATAAAACTATGTTTATCAATTAAGCCCTTAACTACATACAGATCCTAAAGAAGTAATTGACCCTTATATTTTTCATTGGTTGAAGGTGCAAACTGATCAGCAAGGTGTTTACTCAAAGGTATTTTGGGAACCGAGGCTTCCCCTTTCGACGAAGATGATTTTTCCTTGGGAGCCATAATTCAAGGGTTTTATAAAGCATGGTTTTTGGTTTCTTAGACTAAAATTTTCGTTAAGAGTTTGACATGAATTATAACAATGCAAGACCCACTAATTTCTTTTAGTGAATTCCAAACCTTAAAAGAAATGTGAAACCAAGAAAAACCCTAATTGATAAAAAGATTTGGACACCACAATTTATCAACAATTCTGATGAGAGGGCAATAACTCACTTACTAGTTTTTTACAGGTCAATAACCCTAGCTTTGACATCAGACATGCCTGAAAACCATAGCACGAGCTCTCCAAGTATGTAAAATGTCTTTCTCAATGATCAATTATACTCTAAAGTAATGTTTACTAGTTGTGCAACCCATTGATTTGGTAGCTTGATGTCCTTTCTGCTATTAAGGCTCACTCACACGAATCATAACGACTCACTTGCCTTCGAACTAAGATTTGAATGTCATCCATTGATCACACAGATGTGTTTATTGAAAAATGATCCAGATTAAGTCAGCATGATTTGCAAAATCTTAATATAAGTAGCCATAACATTCATCAAATTAGAATAATCCACATCTGTGTGATTATTCATCAAATTAGAATAATCCAGATATGTGTGTTCATTTTACCTATTCCAACAAGTGTTTTTTCTCCACACTTCCCAACTAATACATCACTTCAAGAAATCCAATCCTTTCTGTGACATACTTAGGCAACAAGTGAGGTGCGATAGTGGAGCCATACAACCTCAAAACTATATATGTAGGGTAAGGGATAAAATATCTCCAATTATGATCAAACCCTAGCTTAGGCCTCCTATATTTGGTTCTCAATAAATCATGCAGGGCCTTGGGGACTCTTGGCATATTCACAACCAGGACTCTTCTCAATTCTGAAGTGAACAAATTTTCAAATACCACATAATCATGAGTCCTATCATCTTTATCCAGGACAGTAGTCCAACACTAAACAAGTAGCTTCAAAATACCTTCCATCCTATCCAATGTCATATTCTGCCCAAAATAAGGTGCACCTTTGAACAAAAACATATGCATTAACAATGAATACCAGCTAAACCTCACTCCCTCTACACCCTTCAATTTACCAACCGATCATGAATCCTCTGTGCTAGAAACCTTGCATAATCATATGTTGTGCAATACTGAGGGTGTTGAATGTGGGAAGCCATATACATCCATTCCATGGGTGTTCTAGTGACAGGATCATATCCAATTATCTGGAAAATGGAGTAGAAAGTCCTCTGGAAATAAGAGATAAATTAATTAACAGGAAAAGGATCTTTATCAAATTGTCCCAAAGTGATTTTTTAGCTCCCAATTTTTGCTAAGTACCTTGGCAATATAGTACCCTAAATGTAATCTTAGTTCTGTCATACTCTTCCCTAAGGTCCTTTTCATCAATTTTAAGCATATCATCACTCCACTTGGTGAGTCTGAAGACACGAGCAATCTCTTCCTTGGTAATCTTAACCATGTCAATTACATCATAATTCCTCACAGTCCTAGTAACTAGGTCATAATTCACAACTACTGCTTTCAACAAATCGATATTCAGGTACACATTAGGCATGGTCGATTTCCCTAGGTGAAGATTCCAAGGGTTTCCAACTGGAATGTCCATGTTTCTATTTTTGAACCAACCATAGAACAATTCCCAACCAGTGCAAGGTAGTTTGGCATGGCTAATAAAACTATGTTTATCAATTAAGCCCTTAACTACATACAAATCCTAAAGAAGTAATTGACCCTTATATTTTTCATTGGTTGAAGGTGCAAACTGATCAGCAAGGTCTTTACTCAAAGGTATTTTGGGAACCGAGGCTTCCCCTTTCGATGAAGATGATTTTTCCTTGGGAGCCATAATTCAAGGGTTTTATAAAGCATGGTTTCTAGTTTCTTAGACTAAAATTTTCACTAAGAGTTTGACATGAATTATAACAATGCAAGACCCACTAATTTCTTTTAGTGAATTCCAAACCTTAAAAGAAATGTGAAACCAAGAAAAACCCTAATTGATAAAAAGAGTTGGAGACCACAATTTATCAATGATTCTGATGAGAGGCAATAACTCACTAGTTTTTTATAGGTCAATATCCCTAGCTTTGACATCGGACATGCCTGAAAACCATAGCACGAGATTTCCAAGTGTGTAGAATGTCTTTCTCAATGATCAATTATACTCTAAAGTAATGTTTAATAGTTGTGCAACCCATTGATTTGGTAGCTGAATGTCCTTTATGCTATTAAGGCTCACTCGCACGAATCATAATGACTCACTTGCCTTCGAACTAAGATTTGAATGTCATCCATTGATCACACATATGTGTTTATTGAAAAATGATCCAGATTAAGTCAGCATGATTTGAAAAATCTTACTGTAAGTAGCCATAACATTCATCAAATTAGAATAATCCATGTGGAGGGGTTGCTTGTCACGCGCGGGCTCCACTATCTCCATGGTATTGAAGTGATTTCCATGTGTCAACCTTCCCTTTCCCCCATGAAACATATCCCTCGTGCAACTCCTTGCAATGGGGAGATGGGTAAGGGATGAGATTAAACCTCATGCCTTCAATATATTCATGTTTTATCCTGGGATGACTTACCCATAGCGATAAGGTGATCCCACAAAGATTTTTTATAATGATTTAAGCATTAAAAATTTCTATTTAAAGCATTCCAATTGAAGAGGGTTTGATCAAACTACCTTATATCAAACCCCATTGGATAAAACCCCACTAGTTTTAAACCATACCTATAATGGAGTCTCCTTTACACCTATCAAAATGCTGATTAAAAACTACTTTTGATTTACCTTTTGGGGGATCAAATGAATTAATTTAAAATTTATTTTTTGTAAGTATGTAGTCCTTATTATAAGCTTCCCAAAAAGTATAATTTTAAATAAATTTAATTTTATTATTATATTTATTTTTTATTTCTTGTGAATGTAGGTTTTTCACCAAAAATCAAACTCTTTGTTCTTCATATGTGGAAAAATAGAAGATTATCAACTTTTTTTATAAAAAATATGAGTTCACTAGATATTGAAGTCCTTTATCCAACAAAAAAATTTGAATTTTGATACATACAAAAAAAATTATGTGTTATACGGTCCACCTATGTCTGAATTGTAATTGGTTTGAGTTCGACACTTGATTAAGGAAAAAATATTCAATAAAACACTATGAAACCAATTGGAAGCAGTACTAGATATTGTAGTTACAAATCTAAATTTGAAAAGAAATAGAATTTTATCCTTCATGGACAAAAAATTATGTGTTATACGGTGAGCGTCACTCCTTAAAAATGGTGTTTACTGCAAAAAACTAGTTTTCAAAGGAGATGGAAAAAGAAGTGCAATCTGATTCCAAAACTTTTGAAAAAAATATATTTAGAATCTACAGACAAAATTTCACAAATCACTAGTTTGCATCATCTTTAAATTCCTCATGGTTTAGCCGCTATAGGTGCCTAAAAGTGAAGATTTAATTAGAAAAAATTAGTTTAGTGTCCATTTTGGCCAAAAACTGTAAACCAGTATTGTGGGATCACCTCATATTTCTTTGACATAACCAATGGCCTAGATAAAAAGATCTCACATGTTAAAGCACAGGCCTCATATTTCCTTTTAGTAGCACACACTTTACCATCTATGCCCCGTGCTAAAAAAATTGTATAATATTTGTCGTTATTCTAATTTCCTTCATGCCCTCCAAGCTTCTCCACATGGCACTCTCCCATTTCCCCATTGTGAGCTGGGTGGTAGAAATGGGCCCCACATGGGATAGTGGGGAGTGGTCAGGATTGACCCACGTCACCTAATATCAACTGTTGATCTTCTTTCAGCATAGTGTTTTCTTTGCTTTATAGATTGGTAGATCCCCCGATCTTGGGACATGCGTCCATAGCCCGCTAGCCCGTGTGATTATTTTAATGAGAAATGGAGAAAATTGGGGACGCGAGGAGCGACATATATTTTCTTGTAGTGATCAAACGGTTATCATAAAAGCCAAGATCTGCACATGCCAAAACTATTAGTTTTAAAAGAGGGGCCTGAGTAGGTGGGCGATGGTTGGGGACATAATAATTGAGGTTGGAACCTTAGGTGAATATTAATACCCGAGCTTATACTTAGACAAAATTCAACCCACATTATAATAAAGAAATATTCTCAATACAACCACGGGACTACCAAGATTAAGGGGTTGGTTTACCAATGAGATGAAAGGCATAAAGCATAGCTTAAATGATCGAGAACCAATAGTAAAGGTTCAATGACAAATTAGAACATCCATAAGGAATTTCAGACTTAGATTTTCTAAAAATGGGTTTAAGGAACACAAAACCTTAAAGCATGATTAACAAAATAAAATACTATGCCCGCAATTATGGGAATAACTAGGTTCAGAACAATTTTAAATAGTGGAATGCAAAAATTTTAGGGGTTCCACCAAACCCTTAACCCAGATTGATTTGTTATTCTAAGAATATCATAAACCCTAGGATATGAAGATCCTAAACCCTTAACCCTAGGAACTAAAGCATAGGAGATGAACCCCAAAACCTTAACCCATATATAGATTTGTTATTTTAAGCATCTCATGAAGCTCCCTAAGATATGAATCCCAAACCCTTAACCCTAGGACCTAAAGCCTAGGAGATGAACCTTAAACCATTAACACATATATATTTGTTATTCTAAGCATCTCGTGAACCCAAGAAATCCTAAAACCTTAACCCTAGGACATAAACCCTTAACCCATATTAGATTTTTTATTCAACATTCTAAGCATCTTGTGAACCCTATAAACCATAAACCATAAACCATATGACCAAAATCATTGGAGATGGACCCTAAACCCTTAACCCATATAGATTTATTATTCTAAGCATCTCATGAACCCTAGAAACCCTAAACCCTTAACCCATTATATTTGTTATTCTAAGCATCTCAAGAATCCTAAGATATGAATTCTAAACTATTAACCCTAAGACCCAAAGCCTAGGAGATGACCACTAAAACCTCAACCCATATATAGATTTCTTATTCTAAGCATCTCGTGAGATTCCCTAAGATATGAATCGTAAAGCCTTAACCCTAGGACTTAACTTAGCCTAGGAGATGAACCCTAAACCATTAACACATACAAATTTGTTATTCTAAGCATCTCGTGAACCCTAGAAATCCTAAGCCCTTAACCCTAGGACCTAAACCCTTAACCCATTTTAGATTTTTTATTCTAATGTTATAAGCATCTTATGTACCCTATAAACCCTAAACCCTAAACCATAGGACCTAAAGGCTAGGAGATGAACTGTAAGACCTTAACCCATATAGATTTGTTATTCTAAGCATCTCATGAACCCTAGAGACCCTAAACCCTAACCCATATAAATTTTTTATTCTAAGCATCTCATGAACCTTAGGATATGAATTATAAACCCTTAACCCTGGGACCTAAAGTCTAGGAGATGAACCCTAAAACCTTAACCCATATATAGATTTGTTATTCTAAGCATCTCATGAAGTTCCCTAAGATATGAATCCTAAACCCTTAACCCTAAAACCTAAATCCTAGGAGATTAACTCTAAACCCTTAACCCATATAGATTTGTTATTCTAAGAATCTCATGAACCCTAGAAACCCTAAACCCTAAACCATAGGACCTAAGGCATAGGAGATGAACCCTAAACTCTTAACCCATATAGAGTTTGTATTCTAAGCATCTCATGAACCCTAGGATATGAAGATCCTAAACCCTTAACCCATATAGATTTTTTATTCTAAGCATCTCATGAACCCTAGGATATGAAGATCATAAACCCTTAACCAATATAGATTTTTTATTCTAAGCATCTCATAAACCATAGGATATGAATATCCTAAACCATTAACCCTAGGAGATGAGCCCTAAACCCTTAACCCATATATATTTGTTATTCTAAGCATCTCAAGAACCCTAGAAATACTAAACCTTAAAACCTAAACCCTAAGCCCTAAACCCTTAACCCTTATAGATTTGTTATTATAAGCATCTTGCAAACCCTAGAAATCCTAAACCTTTAACCCTAGGACCTAAATCCTTAACCAATATTAGATTTTTTATTTTAAGGTTCTAAGCATCTCGTGAACCCTATAAACCCTAAACCATAAACCATAGGACCTCAAGCCTAGGAGATGAATCGTAAATCCTTAAACCATGCAGATTTGTTATTCTAAGCATCTCATGAACCCTAGAAACCCTAAAACCTAAACCATAGGACCTAAGGCCTAGGAGATGAGCCCTAAACCCTTAACCCATATGTATTTTTTATTCTAAGCATCTCATGAACCCTTGAAAACCTAAACCCTAAACCATAGGACCTAAAGCCTAGGAGATGAACCCTAAACCCTTAACCTATATAGATTTGTTATTCTAAGCATCTAATGAACCCTAGTATATGAAGATCCTAAATCCTTAACCCTAGGACCTAAAGCCTAGGATATGAACCCTAAATCCTTAACCCTAAAGTTAAGAGAGTAACTTAAGGGGATGCAAGACGATGGATTAAGGGTAGATAAGAGGATATGGCTTAAGGGGTCCTAAGAGGATGGCTTAAGGGGAGTTGAGAGAGTGACTTAAGGGGATACAAGATGATGGATTAAGGGTACATAAGAGGATATAGCTTAAGGGGTCCTAAGAGGATGGATTACGGGGATGCAAGAGGATGGATTAAGGGTAGATATATGAGGATATGGATTAAGGGTTACTAAGAGGATGAATTAAGGAAAGTTAAGAGAGTGACTTAAGGGGATGCATGATGATGGATTAACTATAGATAAGATGATATGGCTTAAGGGGTCCTAAGAGGATGGCTTAAGGGGTGTTGGTAAAGCTACTTAAGGGGATGCAAGAGGATGGATTAAGGGTAGATACACTAGGATATGGATTAAGGGGTCCTAAGAGAATGGCTTAAGGGGAATTAATAGAGATACTTAAGGGGATGCAAGAGGATGGATTAAGGGTAGATATATGAGGATACGGATTAATGGTTACTAAGAGGATGACTTCAGGGGAGTTAAGAGAGTGAATTAAGGGGATGCAAGATGATGGATTAAGGGTAGATAAGAGGATATGGCTTAAGGGGTCCTAAAAGGATGGCTTTAAGGGTAATTAAGAGAGTGAATTAAGGGAATGAAAGAGGATGTAATAAGGGTAGATAATAGGATGAATTAAGGGGTCCTAAGAGAATGGATTAAGGGGATATGAAATCAATTATAAACTTTTTATAAAATGGAAATGAATGGTTTAGTTTTATATTTATACTATCAATTAAATGTATCTAGAACTATATATAGTTACCCGTCTCTAGATTCAAATTCCATTGTAATATATATGCATGTCATCTCTTTTTTGTAATGCATCTAGTTTTGGGAGACCTGAAACAAAAAATGATATAAAACTTTAATTAGGAAATGACTAAAGACAGATATATATATAGACATGTATATGTGATAAATTTATAACTATATATCGACTATCAATTAAATATATATACAACTATATACCTACCTATATTTATTTACTCCGTTGTACCATCTTCATCCTCTTGTTTTTGTAATGCATCTATTATTTTCTCATGATCATCAATTGAAAGTGTCCATAACACTTTATTAGTAGGCCTCCCTTGATATCTAACTAGTTTTATATTGGTTTCCAAAATCAAATGTGAATAATGCATAATCTTCTTGTGTCTTTCATAATCTTCAAATGAAGGCAAGCCATTCTTTGTTATTAGATATTTTCGAAGCTAGGTGCCAACAAAAACCACATAACCAGTTGGATATTCAAAGTTGTCATCATCCACTCTAGGATGTACCAACTTATGTTTTTTCTCAACACATCTAGCCAACCAATACTTCGTCTTCTCTTCATTCCCCTCAAGTGCAACAACAACATGCACATGTCCTACAAAAATAAATAAAAATTCAATAAAAAACTTGACACATATTTAATTCACATATAAACATGCATACATATACAATTCAATTCAATTTATTGTACCTTCTTGTACAAGTTTTGAAACATGATCATAATCATCTAATGCTAACACTTGATTATCTTCAATTGTCGTTCAATGTTGAACATGTGTCGATGTAGGTGTTAAGGCTCTTTTTTTCCATTCTTCAACCCATTTCATATTTTCACACACCTCCCAATCACCTACAATACATAATTGACAAAAAAATACAAGCTCCCTTGTCCATATTGTCGATGTGTTTGCATTCAAAGTCTTAAACGAATGCCATTTTGCAGATCCAATAATTATTTCACAATCTTGTTGAGTAAGAATATCATTTTCTTCAACTAACCAAAAGACGTGTCAAATTATTGAGCTCTCACTTGTTCTTGTAGATAATTTGGTATTGCACCAATCTACAATTGCATGTGCATCTTTGAATTTTGTGGCATCCTCAAATTTTAGTTTCTCTCTAGCAAGAGCTCTTTTCACACATGCACCTACTCCATCGCATTCTCCTTTACCATGTCCAGCTTAAAAAAAATCCACATGTGCTGGATATTATTCTCCTTATGAATTTTACATAACCAATATTGAAACATTCTAGCATTCTTGAATTGACCCGTGCAATTACCTAATCATATGAGATGTCCCCTCATTTGGATTCCTCTCTCTTTTAAATTTCTATAAAATATATCAAAACAATATTAAAAAAACTTAGATGAATGTAATCGATTATCACTTACATAAAAATGGTACTCTCTCAAAAAATTTCTATTATCTTCTCTACTATGATCTTCATGTCTATATACAATATGAAAAAATATAACTACTTGCACTCAATTAGAATATTGTGATTGAATTTCTTCTTGTGGAGCAAGAGTATAATTTTCAGCAAAATCAACGACTAACAATATAGTTCCAATTGGGAATGTGTTTTTACATAAACGAAATTGATTATTAATCCAATGAGCATATTGAGCTCATGTTTAACACATTTAGGTAGAATCTTATCTTTAAACTATTAAATAAATGCACATACACTAAATTTTTCCATAATTGGCTCACAATATTTTCCATATTTTCCATCTTTTAAAGAATACTCAATATTTTTAATTTTTTTAACATCCACTAAATTTTTGTCCAAATTCATCTAAAATAATTTCATACAAACATTCTCCTAACAATGAAAAGTTACCACATCTACCGCCTTGTCCAAAAATACATACTTTTAAATAAAATAAGTTTCTATTAGAGGGTTCACAAAACATACCTGCTATAAATTTTTTGATTGTTTTCTAAGGTGGCATATTAATACCACAAATGTCTTGCATAATTTTTTTAGCATGCAAACTACAACCTATATATCAAAAAATAACGAAATTGTACATGATTCTTACAACAACAAGAGATTTTTTGTTTATTAATTCTAACATATCAAGGTTTTCATTTTTTGAATGGTCTTTTACTCATGCTAATATTAAATGATAAGATTGAATCATCTAAAAAAAATTATATAATTCAATTTGAGTCATATTTGAGATATGTTTTGGGTGAGGTTCATGAATTTTGGAACCCACCCTTAATTTTAAAACATCTCAAATGTTAGGTGATACTCTTGTATTATCATGCCAATATTTTTTGATTAAAGATTTGATTTCATTAGTTAATTTCATGTATGAATTTGGGAGTCTACACTAAACTTCCAACATTGATTAATTGGATCCTTTTCAATACTTTCTCCTCTTTTAGTAGCTCTTATCAAAGTTTTAGGATTTACTTTTATACATTTGCTAATCTTACTTAACATTCTTTTATTTGAAGTTGCTTTATTAACTAGAGCAATTGTTATTGCACAAGTTGCATTCTTATCTTTAGATCAAATTTTCGTACCTATAAAATCAATAGCATTAGCAACACTAGCTATGACTTCTTCTACTGAATCATCTTTCTTTTTTAGTTTTACAAAAATGCCTAATTTTTTCATCACTTTTCTCATTTTCGACATTCTCATCAATTACATCATGAGTTGACATTGAAATCTTAATTTATTTCTATAAAAAAACATTCTATATATTCTATTTCCATAAGTTCTCATTTGTCTCCAAGAAACTTTACTAGGAAGGTTATCTAGCACATCTTTTTCAATTGTAAAAAAAAAACCATTTTCATTTTCATTCATACAAGGGGTTTCATTTTCATTCACGCAAGGAGTTTCATTTTCATTTTCAAAAATAAAAGGGATTTCATTCTCATTTTCATTAATATGAGGGATCATTTCATTCTTATTTGCATTCATATAAGATATTTCATCATTATTTTGTTTTTATATTGTTTCAAAACTAGAATTATTGATACCATTAATGGTGTATCCAACATCTAAATAACTAAGATCAATATTATCAAGAATTGAAATTGGAGACATGCACGGATAAACTTTTTGAACGTTTTCCATATTATTGGGAGGTGGATTTGAAGGCATGCGAATTTGTTTGCATAGGTGCTATTTCCATATTAGTCACGGTTGAGCTAAAATTCATAGTTGGGTTTGTCTCCATAATTACATTTTCTTCCATATTATTCACCATCTCCACATTTGCATCATTTATTCATCTCACCCTTCATGGTTTCCTATTCAACATTCATGGAACTAGATGCTTCAATTTTTTTAATTAAGCCGAATCCATTCTCTTCTATCCTTTGTTTTTATATTTCTCTATTTAGCCGATTTCTTTGGGTGTCATTAGTTCTACATTTTTTCCCTTTACTTTGATCCCATGGTTAATAGCCCTCTTTGATAAAAAGTAGATTCTTAACCTATTTTCCAATTTTGCTACCTCCTTCAAATATTAATTAAAATATATATAGTATGAAGATTCTTTCTTTTATAAACTTTAAAGTCTCAAAACATCATGAATACATCCAAAAGTTCTCTTTTTTTCAAATATTCTTGTGAAATGTTCTTGTACTTAGGTATGTACTGCATGATAGGCAAAAGTGGCGATATGATGGGTATGTGTAGGTATGTGGATGACAATTTTTTACCCAAAAATTGATGAAACAAAAAGAGTTTTAAAAGGAGATTTTTAACTTTTCCACCAATATAAATTATGCTTTAATTTGAATTTAATAAATAATTATTATTTATTTTCTTTTTGAATTATGACTAAATTCTTGATTGATAGGCTGATTGAAGAAACATCTAATTAGCTTTCACATGGGTATCATTTTTTGAATCTGACATCGTCATTCTATGCTTCACACACTATAGGATTAAAAAAAAAAAATTTCATGAAGTTTTGATCAAGTTAAGGTGGTTAGACATATGAGTTTTTATATTTTTTAAAGTTATAAAAAATTCATAATTAATTATTTACTTGGAAAAATATTACAAAAAAATATGCATCACATCGGGACATGATACCTCTACTTATATCCAAAGTATTATAAAAAAATATTATCATTTTATTATGGTTACGGTGGTCAGACAAACACCTACTTATTTTTTTCCCTAAAATTTAAGTACTACTGCATTGAAATTTCAAATTTTCAC
>VDFB02152625.1:0-14347 GCA_007258455.2 Sequoia sempervirens
TTCACCAAGGAAGACAGGAAATCGATGAGCAGTAGGAGAAGCAAAGAAAGAATATTGAAATATATTCTGCACCAAGGAATCAGCAATTCAGGTACCTACCGATTTATGTAGAATGTGTGAGTAAATATAATGTGAGCACATGTATATATGTATAAATATATATGCATATATATATATAAGAAATAAATATATATAAATATACATGATATGCAAGGGTAAGTGTTTATAAATTTTAAATGATGGGTAAGCACTATCATATGTAAGTAAAATAGTAGATATCAGATAAGATTTCAGTTGAGAATTATAATTATATTTAAGTGTGTATGAATATATGTAAATATAGTGTGAGGGTTAAATATAAATAAAAAGTATGTATATTCAAATATAGATATTATGATGCTTGGGTAATAAATAAGAATTTAGTAATGAAGGGTGTTGGACATATATATTTAGTATTATATGATAAATATAATTATATCAAATATAATATGTTTATTTATATAGTTCATATGTTGATAAATGTATTTTGGTAATTGATGAGTGTATATGGAATAATAGAATTCCATCTGTGGGATCTTGAAAGACGATTAATACATGCTAATGAAATATATATTATAGAAGAATCATTCATAGTAAGCGATAAGGAGGAAGTGAATAATCCTTTGACAAGAATGAAATATTATATCAACTTTGATCATATTAGATGCTATTACTGGAATTATTGATCTCTAACGTTTCTAATGTCCCTTGGAGATACACTTTGCATACAAGATTCAGGTTTAAGTATTTCCACGAGAAAGGGGTCATTACAGCAACCAGTGAACTACCAGTTGGGATGTCCTACCTTTCTCCAAAGATGGCATTTGACATAGTAGTTAATTTGATGCCTTTTCCAAGTTAACTCGCTGTCCCACCTTTTATGCATGTCTATTTTTGGAGACACCTTTGTACATTGGAGTTCTTTATAGTTTAGAATCAGTTAACTTAAGTAGTCTTTCCAGTTAACTGTTAGGTTACATTTGTTTAGACAAAGGAATAAATCTTGCCGATTGGCAAGAACTAAATGTTAACTCAAGGAGACTTTGGGTTCCCTACTCCATTGAGCTTCTATAAATAAGAGCAACCTTTGCTCATTAGTTTTTAACTTTACTTCACGGTAGTAGAATGCTAAGCTCGAAAGCCTACAACTTTGTTCACTTAGTATATGTTCTTGAATCATACTTGTTATAGCAAAACGCTGAGTTGTTTTCTTGCATTTTTGTTGTTCAGGTACTTGTGTTCAATATGTGTTAAGTATATTTGGTTGATCGCATGTTGTGTGATTGTCCTTTTCCAAACCATTTTCTGTCCTAAAAGTGTAATCTTTGATTGAGTTTGAGATAATAAATTAAGAGAGTGTTGGCGTTTAAATTAGCACCTCTGGAGTGCTGATTGTAAACGTTCAACTATTTTAAATGTTTTGCAACACTTCTTTGTTATTTAAAGAGGAGAAGTCCCTCTCTCCTAAAAGCAATGCGTAAGGAAGGGAATGGTAAACTAAGGTTCCTATCTTTTTGTACTTCAGCGGTAGGATACAAGGGTGCACAAACACAATGCGCTACAGCTAAGCTTTTTCTCTGGTTTCTGAAGATCTTAACTACGACTGTTCTAGATTTTAATCTATCCAATATCCTCAAGGTAAACAGAGCATGAGGGTGTAGGAGCGGGAATGGATTGGTTGGATCACCTGAATTCGCTGTCTCTTAAGAATATGGCCGAGGCTCTGAACTCTCGGATATATGCTGGGATAAGGTTGGTACAAGCAACCACTCTTTACGGTAAGCTGGATCTGAGACCTGCCAAGGAGGAGGAACCCCTATCCGAGGTATGGGCTAGGAAACGACTTACAAGAAATAATAAATTTATGATGTCTTGGCCCACAAACTTGCTAAGGAGGAACCCCTATCCGAAGTATAGGTTGAAGGACAATACATTAAACAACAACAAACGATAACTGCTAATGACAAATATCCAAGGAGGGGGAACCCCTATCCGAGGAGGGAAATGAAATAACAAGCAATTTGATACAAGACGTAGAAATAACTCAAATATGTAGATCAAAATGCAAGCGCCTTCTGATATTCTTCTTCAAGCTTCATCAACGAATTACAAAGGTTGGGATAGGAAGGGCACAAAATCATGCACAATTACAATCAACCAACGAACTCTCATCCAAGAGTGAACAAATATTCGCTTTCAAAGCTGTTGGCAACAATGGCACAACAATTTTGCATAGCAAGTAAAGGTTAAACAAATAATGAGCCCAAGGCTCTTATTTATAGAACTCAAAGGAATAGGCAACCCTAAAATCTCCTTGAGTTAACAATGAGTTTTTGCCAATCAATTAGCAAGATTTATTCCTAAAAAGGGGGAACAGATAGTTAATTGGAAAACTACTTCAGTTAACTGAAAGTAAACAAAGAGTCAACTGGAAACTACTTCAGTTGACTGAAACAAGATTAAAAGTGTTAACTTTAATACAAAGTATCCCTCCAAAATAGACATCCTTAATCAGTGGAGATTTGAGATCCACAAATTATGGAAATCAATTATACATCCATAATCAGTGGGATCTGACAACTCATAATTTGTGGGATGTGGAGTTAACTTGGAAAGGGTCATCAAGTTAACTCCAACTATATTTAATGCCTTCTTGAGTTGACTTGGAAAGAGGCATCAAGTCAACTTCAAGTATCATAAATGCCATTTGGAGGGTAGGACGTCCTTAGGTGTTTGACACCTCATCATCTTGAGTCAACAACTCCTTTGACCAGTTGTTGACTTTTTCTACCTCTTGCAAACTACTTTTGATATTTGATCTTCTTTGTAGTTGTATCTTCCAGCTTGGTGACATGGAATGTGGAATGTAGTGTGGTAGTAACCGGTGGCGGCTTTGTGTTTAGAATGACTACCTTCCGTATTTGGCTATCCGTTTGAAAGGTGATGTCATTTACACCTTCCAAGGCGTACATCTTGACTACGAGCTTCACTTGATGCATGTCTGTGTCGAGTGTTTTCAGAAAGTCGTGAAGTAGGACCATTTTGGTCTTGATTTCAAGTTGAGTACTATATTATGAAAAACTCGATTGTTGACTATAAACACGGATATGTTCAGACAATTTCTGAAAACCCCTAAAAATAGCCACCTGTCGAGAAGTATTTTTTTGGAAAAAATCTAGCACATGGGTTTTGTTCGTGCTTCAATACTGAACAAACTCAGTTCCTTAGATTTTTTATTCTGAGACTTTTCCGGAAAAATCCCTAAAAATAGGGGCAGCAAGTTTGTTGATTCTGGAAAGTTTGAAGAGATGGGTTTCACTGGAAAATTATGCTGATCATACCCAGTTGGCCAGATCTGTGATAGCCTACTGTTTTCTGTGACATGCAAGAAATTTTAGACAGAAGAGAGGAAGTAGACAAGAGGAAGATTGGAAGTTATTGCTGCCTTCTTGGAAAAATATTCTGCTGGATGCAACCTCTGAGAAGACAAACTTTCCCTTTCACTGATCTTCGAAAAATCATGAAGAACGATCAAAACCTCCTTCAAATATGAGAAATTCGTCCTTGGAGAGCTTATTGCTGTTCAAACCCTCAACCTGCAAAGAAATGAGCATAATGGACACCTAGTGTCATGTCCCCGTTTTAGCTGACACTGCTTGTCGAGGAGTGAGCCTATTATTTCGATCCTCGTAGGCTGACAGATAGGTGCAGAGGATCATCGGAGGCCGATTGCGCCGGTGTTTTGGTAACTCAGGAATTTTACGATTGTAATGGAGTGCAGGTACCAGCAGAGGCTCTTTAGTGGTACATTTTGAAACTTTCTAGAAGTTAGGTTAGAGACTTGAGCTTTCTTCGGGCACAGTTCATCGATGTGACTCAGAATGACTGATTTGAAGCCGGTTTGATGATCAGACGAGGAGAAATAAGGAGTATTTAATGAATTATTAAATATTTAATAATTTGACTTTATATTAAAGTCACTTTATTGAAATATTTAAATATTTAATTAATTTGGCCTGTTATAAAGTATTTATTATACTTTATAATAAAGTATTGATTTTTGACTTACTGAATATTTATTATTCATTAAAATAAGACGCCAGTTAATTATTTAATATTTCTCCTAAGTTTAAAAGTGTGAATTAAATCATTTATTTAAATGATTAGTAAAGGAGATGGGTGAATTTCTTCAAAGGATATATATTTCCCTCAAGGAACAAAATCGAACAATTACGATATTATTATTCAATTTTGTCTTTTACTCTGAAGCATTGGAGTTTGCAAACCTTAGGGTTTACGGCGGGCGAGCGTTTAGGCGAAAACTGCAGACCGGCGTGGGGCTGTGCAATACCGGTGAAGCTTGCGCTGGTGATTTCACCACCCGGGGATCCGCGAGGTTGGATTTATTGACAGATTTATCAGAGATTTGCAGAGAAAATCATCTACCTTCTGAGGCGATTTCATCAAAGAACCAATTTCAGAGATCTGGCATTGTTTCTTGGGAGGCCGTACTTTGTTCTTATTGCTGCAGCAGGCCGTACTTATGTACTTTCCAGGCCGTACCTTCTCATCTCCAGAGAAACGCATATGTTCTTCAGAGTCTGGTGATTCTAGCTTGGACGCCTTGGTATTGGGGTTGTTTCCTGCCTGTGACTGGAGAGCAAAAAGGGATAAATTATTTTCTACATGCATTTATTGCTGCTACAGCCGCCATTAAAGAGAAATCAGGTTTTTTCCAATAAATTTATTGTATCTCATTTATATCTCCGTCTTTATTATTGTAAACGCTCTGAAATCAACAATAAATGATGCGCCTATTGTTATTGAGCAAGATCTTAGCGTATTTGATGTTCTAGAATTTTATTTGAATTTTCCAAGCATTATTTAGTTAAATCGCAGCTTTCAGCATATTGTCAAAAAACCTCAAAATCACAAAAAAAACAGAAAATTGCAAAAAACTCAAAAATATCGGTTAGGGTTTCAATTTGAGAACCACCAGGGTTCTGACACCTAGGCTTGATCATATAGAGATTTGTGCTTGAATCCATGAAGTTTGGGAGCCTAACTCATGATCTAAAGTTGATTTGGCTTGATTTGAAGTACAAAAAGGTGATTTCCACTGATCATGGAGTGAGTTGGCCAAGTTTGTCTCAAAATATCTTAAGTTTAGTCAACAAACTTGCCTTTGACCTTTTTGGGCGTCCCTTTTGAGGTTGTCCTTTTTCATCATTTTTCATGCTGGATGACCTCTGTTTGATCCTTGCTCCAGATTGATTTGTCGGTCCTGAGCAGTTGCTGGTACACTCACTATCAAGTTGGGTCTGTGCTGAAGAGAAGTGCCTGGGAGGCACTAAGTCATAAAGCTGAGTTTGTGGCCTTGAAAAGAAGGGCGCCTTTCTCAAGAAAGGGCGCTTTTCTCGTTGCCTTAGTCATTTTTTCGTGTATGTTCTTTAGCTTTTTATTCTTGACCTCTTGTGCTTTGATCCAAAATTCCCGTTGATTGGAGAATTGGATGATCTTGTTTGATATCTCATCAAGTAACCGGCTCCGTTTCGCAAAAGATGACTGGGGTTTGAATTCCCAGAAGTCAGTTAAAGGTCCCTTTATTCAAGGGCGCCCCTCAGTGACAAGGGCGCTTTTTCCTTTTTGCACAGTGATCTTCATCCCGAAAGATGCTCCAGTTTGATCTTGATTATCTGGTGACTGACTTGTCAGATGCTTGTGCTCGCAACTATGTTGTTGTGATTGACCTAGACAAAGAAAACTATCTTGGGAGGCCTTCTGACATCTGATAGCATCTAAAGGCTCAAAAAGAAGGGCGCCTTTCCTTGGAAAGGGCGCCTTTTCCACCTTGGTCATCATTTCGACAACCATTTTTGATGTCTTCGTCGATTGCCTCTTTTTACTCTGTTGACGGTCACTGGTGATCACTTTGTCAGATGATCTTGTTGATTGTTTTGTTGTCGAGCCAGCAGGTGAACGCCGAGGATGACTGCCTTGGATGATTCATCAGGCTGCATCTGACCCTTGAGAATCAAGGGTGCCCCTGAATGAAAAAGGCTCTTTTTGCCTTGTGAACTGATTTCTCCTTCGTAGCATTTCCAGAGTCAAATTTCGACCTTTTCAAGTTTCAGAAATCTCCTCTGTCGAAGATCACCATTTCTTCATGTCTCACGTTCGTCGTGTATGGGTGTTTGGAAAAATGACTAAGGCATTTGATTGCATAGCCTCCTCTTGGTAGCAAGGCGTGCATTCTCCAGACTTAGTCAATTTTCATCATTTTTCATTTTTGAAAATCCCCTCCTTCGCAGAGCATCTTTTCAAGCATTTTCGCCATGGTTTCTTTGTTGAAGCTTTTGAAGCTTAGCTTTCAGCACCTGGTACTGGCCAATCTGCCATTAATGGTTGCGGAGCTTCTAACTTTGTTCCTGAAAAATAGAAATAGACCCACCAGAGTAAAACATGTCTTTTGATGATTCCGACTTGACCAATGTGATCGTGAAGTCATTTAATCCTATCAAAATCATTTTCAATCATTTCTGGGAAGGTCCTATTTTCGGGGGTTTCCCTGAAAATAGGGGCATAAAACCCTGAGCCTTTGATCCAAAATTCTCAAGATCTTTCATATTTGTTGTGTTTATAATCTTTCTTTCAATCTACACCTCGGAAAGAGCACCTCGCCTCCGAGGGAATTTAGAGATTAGGATTATCATTTGATGTTGTTTCTAGTAATCTTCATTTCAGCGTACACCTTGGAAATAGCACCTCGCCTCCAAGGGAATCCTGAGATTTAGCTTACTGTCTAATGATTACTTGCATAAACTTTGTTTTAGGATAAGTCTGAAAAAGCAATGAGCCTTCGGATGCATTCTAAGAGACAGTTTGTCTAAGTGATCCAACCATTCCTAATTGCTCCTAAATCCTCTCGCTCTAAATTACTTGAGGAGATAGGATAGTTATAGTTTTAGAATAGTTGTAGTTGATATCTGCGAAACTAGAGAAAACCTTAGCTGCAACACATTGTGTTTTATAACCTTGTGTTGTGTCGTTGAGTAAAAGGATAGGAAATTTAGTTTACTTTACTTTTTACGCAAAAACAACAAAAGAGGGAGCTTCCCCTCCTAATTTGAAGAGCAGTTCATCTGTGCATAGCTGTTCGTTTCCTATACACACTCTAGAGGTGAGAATTGAAATGCCAACAAGATCTTTGCAACTAAACTGAGCAATAAATAGCTGATATGAGATGTGAATCTGGTAGAGCTTTGTCATAGAAATGAGGTGAAGAAGAGAAAGGAGTGAGAGCAAGTTGGAGTAAGAGAGAGTGAGAATGAAGGCGAAAGAGAGTTATGTGATGTTGCATGGGCAGGAAGAGCCGTTACATCCGAGATTCTACCACGATGACGTGTGTCACGGGAAAAGGTTCTTGAGTTTCACTCATTTAAACTCATAAAGTTTAGGGACGCTTGCACGCCATGCGGATGTCCGCACGCTGCGTAGGCGTCCAACTCACAACTTTGCAAGAAATGGGGTGGTAGACTGTTGACGCTTCATCGGTGCTCCATATGGAGTTGGAATCGTGAAATTCTGACTCATAAGGTCTTTGTCATAAATGTGGCTAGGCGCCATAAATGTTGGGGGTCAAATGCACAAGTGTGAAATTGCAATAAAAAATGGTCTTCACGACCTTCTCTACTTTAGCCTACTTGCAATAAGGACTCTCCAACCATCTTTCGCATGTTTCTCTCAAACATGCGCTTGAGGTTGGGCAATGTAGCTAAAATACTTTGCAAGGTGAGGAAATTGGTGGCAAAGTGTGTGACTCTAGAATGCACGAGATCCTTACCATTAGTGTTCTCTCTCATGAGACTTAGGACCCATGTGTGGTTGTAGATGTACTTCATGATATTCCTTACATCTTCAACCACATTCTTCACGAAACTTAGTTTCCCTATGCCATCAAGGAGCAAGACAAGATAGTGGGCAGCACAAGGGCTCCAAAATAATGTCGAATGCCTCGCCTGTAGAAGTTTAACGACTGCCACATATGTAGCTGTATTGTCAGTCACAATTTGAATGACATTTTAAACCCCCACTTCCATCACAACCTCATCCAACATGTTGCACAAGGTCTTTGCATTTTTAATTTCATTGGAGGCACCAATTGATTTTAGAAATACCAATTGTCCCTCTGAAGCCACTAAAAAGTTGACGAGTGTCCTATTTTTGCCATCCACCCACCCATCAAATATAATGGTGCAGCCATTCTATTCCCAAATTCTCCTTTGTTCCTCCACTAGTCGATGTGTGTTTTGGACCTCATATTGCAATAGTGCCCCACTCAACTCATGCGACTTGGGGCCTTGAACCCCTTACCTGCGACAGTCAATGCATTGACCAACCCTTTTGAAATGTCACATCCTCTGATGGAACTATTAACCTCCCAACTTCACCTGATATTTTCATTTGATCGATTTGCAATTTGTTCAAACTTTCACATAGCAATGCATGAGCAGAAATAACTAAGACCAAGGATAATTAATCATTTAATTGTATGAGCCAAAACTTAAGCATTACATCCAATATTAATATGAGATTGCAAGGCAGATTTAAAATTTCATTTTCAGACGCAAGGGTGACCTTTCCAAATGATATAATATGCTAACATGGAGTGGAGAATGCTCAGATAGTTTCTAACTCAGTCTTCTGAGTATTAATTAACTGAAAATGTACAATCTATAGATTCAGATTTAATATTCAAATTGTTTTCAGGCTTGAGCATTCTCAGACTGTGCCAATACAAGGAACAATTGCTATAAGTTTTCAATCCAGATTTCTTAATCTCTGTGCAAATTCAAACATTCATATCAGATTCTAATACAAGACTAAATGATCATTTTTAATCATACCCGGGAGACAACAAGCTGTCATGCAATCTGGAAATGTGTTGCAGCAGTCTGGTCAAACCCTTGTAAGGATGTCTTGCTGCAAAATGCTGAGTTCTCCAACAAGTCAATGCAGCCAATGTTTCATAGCCTCTTAGCCACCTCCAAAGCAAGTGATATCAGCCTCAAAGTTAAGGCAATTCTACCTAGAGAGTAGACGCCTTCCACAATAGCTGTTTGGCCTGGCTGAGTAAGGACATGTACGGCCTGGCACTGCAGAAAAGTACGGCCCAGCAAAGATAAACTTCAATAGATTCAAGCAGCAATAATGTCCTCCAGACTATCAATGAAACCCCTTTAAAAACTTCACAAATAAGCTCAACTATGAACAGCAACAAATATAGTTCTCATGGCCCTTGAAATCTTCAGTGATTTTTTCTCTTTTATTATGCATAAGATGATAAGACTCTACAGCTGTAGATGCATCAGCAAATATATAATTATTTTCTTCAAACAAACCGTTGGATGATCTTCAATTATTCTCCACTATTAAGCTCAATGAGACTTCAGATATAAAGCCTCCAGAAATGCAGCCTTCAGATGTTCTGCACACCCTCAGGTAGCTGAGATCAATGAGAGGCTCCGTTCCCAAAGAGCAAATTTGCAGAAGAAACCCCAGGTTCTCCTCCAACGCCAACAGCAAAAGCCAAGTTTTAATAACATTCATTAATTATAATCTTCATTTGCTTTTGATACTTTTTATACTCCTCTCCAAAGGGGTTGGTTTCTCCAAAAGGCCCTTTTTAATCATTAAATAATATATTATAATGTTTGCTTGCCTTTAGATTTGACTTTATAATATTTAATTACTTGAGCGCCAATACCAAGGTACTTTATAATTTTTCTTTTATCATTAAATGGCCCTCACTTATAATAAAGTCAAAATAAAACATTATAATATGCACTTTATAATTAATTATTAATAAAGTATTACTTTATTAATAATTAAAATGTCATAACTCCAAAATACTCATTATTTCTCGATTCCGTTAGAACCAGGTGGTCAACCACAGAAACCTCTACCAATCCAGATGCCTTTCCCAAAATAGAAAGGTTGGCCACTGACACCCAACTGACTTCCTATAAATAGTAAGTGCCTCAAAACAGAACTAGAAACCTCTGAGTAGCCGAGCCTCATAATATACCAGCAAACAGGAGAGGTAAACACTGTCAACTGCCACCTGAAGAGCTCATTAACGCCCAATTGGACCCTCTAATCACTAAACACTAGCCTATGAGGGTCACATGATAGGCTAATCCTTTGAACTTTGATGCTCTCAAAAATGGGGACATTACACCTTCCCAATAAGGACTAGAAGCAACATTGAACGAAATATTATTGTAGTACCAAAATCTCGCACATGCCAACGTCGCCTCAATTTGCAACTCTCCATTCCATGTAGTACCTTCTAATGAAGGTTGTGCACCAAGAATATTACGTTGAACAAAAAGTAGAACTGTGGCTGCCCACACTTCTTGAACCTCGTATTTGTTGGCCAATAGATGAAGAGCCCCCCATATCTCTTTGTGACCCTATAGAACTGAAATCTAGGATTGTGGCTGCCATTGCCTGTGCTGTTCTTTTCATATATTCCTTCCTTTGCTCAAATGCTGCAAGGAGTGCTTTGGCTTGCCTCTCAAGCTCTTCAGTAGCTTCTGTACATGGTCTAACATCTCGGCAAGGTATTCATGCAAGGTGGTATTTGAGTCAGTTTATGCCGCCATTGATAGACCTGGTGCAATGGATGCAAATAACCTCTTCACGCATTGCACCTGGTGTTCCATGTTTCCAGCAAGGATGTCTTGGTTTTCCACCACATTTTTTACTTACAAAAGCCGTATTCTTTTAGCAAAATATGAATGAAACCTAGAGAAAGAGAGACAAGATCAAAAATGAACTGAGTATGATAAATGAAATGAAATTAATAATAATTTCATAACTTAGTATGATAAATGAAATTAAACAGTTGTTTCTTCCAGTCATTGCACATACACAAGATGATCCCTTTAAAGACATTACAGCTAGAATTATATGGACTGTACAGCTAGAATTTCAAACATTTGATTCTGATTATTTGTTTTTACAGTTTTGGGCAGTTTCTTTTTGTACAAAACAACATTCTGTCTTTGCATAAGTTGGTGAGTTTTTATTCCATCTTTCTTTGTCTCTCTCAACGTTAATGGCTGCCTAGGGCTATAATTGCATAGAGATTGTTCTTTAGTTCCAATTTACTTTGAAGTGCTGCAATTTGAGCTAGGGTTGAAAAGTTATAAAACCTAAAAGTTAACCATTCAGAATTGCATCTTAACCATCCAGAAAAAGGAAAGTGTGTAGCACCAAGAGAGTAAATGGCCTGATAATTGTTTAGTAATACTCCTCAAATGAATGCAATCTCATGGCATGTCAAGGTTGCAGGCTGTTAGTTTTTGTGATCAGAATAAGTGCACAGAAAATTAATTCAAATCAGACACAATAACACAGAAGATACCCTGGGAAAACCCTCCTCTTGAGGGAGAAAAACCCAGCAACAATATATCACTTATATATTAAATCTCAACAAAGAAGATCTCCTTTTACAATAGGCCAATATAAAGGTCAGATACGAGCATCAAAGAAGGATGCAACACAGCTAACACAGAATAATAATTCGCTGATACAAGATACAGCCTCAAGAGATATCGAACTGCCTTGAAGAAATCCGCACCAAGTAGTGATGAAGTGGAATGTGAATGAGTGAATATGGATAATCGAATGAGATGTTATGAATGGTAATATATACAATGAAGGGAGGAGGACACAACCCTTCATAACAACATGTTGGCTTCACTCAAGAGACATGACTTCAAATAAGTGAAGGGTCGGCTACATAGAAAATCGCGCCTCCAATAACAATCATTAAATACAATAACAATTATTAAATACATCAAGGAGATCGCGCCAAACAAGAGATCCACTTTGTAATGTCCCCGCTTTTAGCTCTTCACTTTTCGGATTGCAGCTCGGCCCCAAAGGTGTTGTCACTTAGTCAGGCAGAATTAGGGTTTCCGGCTGTTTGATGGGTTCTCTTGAAGATTTAGGGTTTTGCTTGTTGGAGTTTGGGTGTTTGGATTCTGGATTCCTTCTGGGTTTTCAGAGGGCTTCGCAGTGTATGTTTTTCTTGGCATTCTGAGCATCTTCAGGAATTTACTATTTTTAGTAAATTCTAATTTTAGCAGTGGTCCAGTCGGCATCAATTCAGCCAACTTCCCTCTTCTGGCAGTTCATTGGATAATTCTCATTTTTGGCTTAAGGGGTTCATTTCGAAGATATAAGTTATTTTAAGTCAAAATGTTTTATTTTTAAAATACCCCTTGGCCTAGTGTTATAACTTAACAGTTGTTTTAAAGAAGGGGACTTTGAGGGGTATTTTCTCATGAAGGAAATATTTTAATATTTCTAAAGTTTATAATTGCTCAAAGGGAAAATGGATGCCTTTTTGAAGGAGATTATATTTTATTTAAAAAAGAGAAGTGATTAATATTTCACAAGGAAAGTACGCCATTGGGAAGAAAGTGTTTGGGTCAAAGTTTAAACCTAAAAGCAGCTTGGGATTAGGGCGCACCTTCTAGAAAGCTCTTTGGAAGTTATAAATTGGAGCTCGGGGTCCTCATTTTGTTGATCTAATGAATTTGCAAAGTTATGCTGCCGGATTGGCTTTGGGCTTGCTTCGAGGAATGTAAGCCTCCTAGCTTGGCTCTTCTTCTTGCTTGAAAGACAGCAACTAGTTGAGAGGTTTAGTTGTAGTTGGTTTCCTTTCATTGTAGTTGGTTCTTCTCACATTCTGTAGTTGAGTTATTGTATTTTCTGTCAATTTTAGCGTTGCTGATTTGTATGGCTGTAGGTTGTTTTTACTCACAACTCAAGAAACAGAAATAATATTGTTCTGGGTACTGTTCCAATCTATTTTCCTATGTAGGGCGACCATATGTGCAAGTTTCCAGAATTTTATTTGAAGTCTATGAATTATCTAAAGTAAATCGCCCTTGCTTGCAGGCAAGTTCACTTCGTAAGTGCTTTGGAAGTCGTGCAAAATAAATAGGGGTCTTTGTGAGAAGTTTTTGTGATCCATCTTCATTGTCATCATCATTAGAATGTTTTGCAACTGATTTCAAGTTAAATGAGTGAGTATTGAGAGAGATATGAACATTTATGTGAGTTCTGGAGTTGCTGATTTCATCATTTTAACTGCAGATCTGTCATATCAGACTTAGTAAAATTATTAATAGGGCTGGGATTGTTCGTCTTAGTCATATTAATCATTCTGGAGTAGCTCTACATTTCAGCAGTTTGATTATCACTATAATCCATCGTGCTTGCAGGAGATATATTATATTGTAAGGCTGTTAGTAGTACTAACCAGCCAATATTCACATTTGTAAGCTCTTTATTATATTTTCCACATTTCGTGGAAGAGACTGATCCTTGCTCAGTCTATTGTATTTACTTTTAGTTGCTCCGTCATATGATAGCGCCTATTCATCTTGGATAGGAGTGCACATACTTGGCGTTGAGCTCCATTTCTAGTATTGTATTTCATGTAATTGCTCTGCCATATGGTCGCCTCATTTCCATTCTGGAATTGGGTAGCACATACTTGGTGTTGAGTTTGCTTTCAGTATATTAGATGGTAGGGATCCTCTGACCACATGCTCGTCGTTCGCCGGCGCATTCTTGGTTAGAGTTTTTGTATAAGCATTTCAATTAAGCCCCTCTGACCATATGCTCGCCATCACTTGGCGCCATTCTTGGTTAGAGTTACTTCCAGTTGCAGTTATGATTAATGTACTGACGATCCTCTTGCCATATGATAGCCTCTCTCTTGTTGAGATTGAGTGCGCATTCTTGGCAAAGAGTTATATTGTAACTGCTGGTTTGATTTATCTAAACCTAACGGGTGTGTTGCATTTCTGATTGTAATTTGAAAATTAAAAAAATTGGCTTGGAATATTTCAGTGGTATCAGAGCCAAGATCCTGCCATCCTGTGCCCATCAAAGTTCAGTTGACAGTTGAGTGATAGAGAAATCAATTTCTTCACCAGAGGTCAGAACCGAGCTTAGATCAGTTTTCAGAAGTTTCAAAGATCTATCATCATTTGTTCAGTAATCGTGAGAAGTCAGATTCGATTATGGCATTTGAGGAAGGAAAGGTTAGTTTGGCCACAAGAGATTTCATTGAGTATGCCAAACAGTACAAAAGACAATGTGAACATGAGGCTGCCATACTCCGTGAGCAATATCAAAACATGCCAGATGATTATAGGAACAATGTTTCATTTGATACCCATTTGAATTGTGTGGCGTTTCTGAAGCCCGAAAAGTCGGAGAT
>VDFB02152626.1:0-15039 GCA_007258455.2 Sequoia sempervirens
GGTGGTTGTAGCGTGTTGTGGATCCTTGAGGAGTAATTAATTGAAGTGTTTCATGTTTGAGGATGTAATTTTTGATCTTCACTATGTTGTGGCCGAACTTGGTTGATTCACATGAATAAAATTTATTGATTTGGGCCGATTGTTTATATTCATTTTATTATTTCTTTGGAGCCGACTTATAGCGATGTAATTTCTTATTGCAGATATATAAGAGTGATTTATTATACAAATTGAAGTGTGTGAGTGTATTCCGTGGTTTTCTTTCTATGTATATATGTGTGAATATTGATCTAAATCATTCTAAGGCATAAAGAGTGTGAAGAAGAGTGAAGAAGAGTAAAGAAGTGTTCATGTGCCTAACCGAACTATGATCGGCATTAGTAGATGCTCTTATTAGTTCAAATCCTGGATGTAATCGATTCTCTCTATAAGACAGTGTGTCTTCCTTTGAGGGGGTTAGCCATATTGTAATTGAGTAGTGAGCTCTAGGCAGTGTGCCAAAATGTAAGTGAATTCCCCATATTTTCATTTCTTATACTTTTAACAGGGTATAATCTTGTGGAATAAACTCCACCTTGGTTTTTCCCCTAACAAGTTTTCCACGTAAAAAATCTTGGTGTTATGTTTGTTTCTGATGTGTTAATTACTTATCCTTTCATGGTTATTAATCATATTTGAGAATAAAGTTAATAATTTGAATAAGTTTTAAATTTTTGTGACAACTAATTCACCCCCCCCTCTCAGTTGTCTGGCCTTGTGTTCCCAATAGTTACATGAGCGTATATGACAAGTGATTGTATGCTTCTTCATTTTTCTTCAAACAAGTAGCTCATGAGTACTATAAAGGTGCATGATATTCAATTATTGCATCAAAGGTATGGTATCTAAATTTTGGTGGTTTAATTTTTGTTAAGAAGAAACATATAGTCATGGATTGTTATTTCTTCATAATACATAAGGAATATATGAAGAGTGTTTACTTGGAAAACAACATTGAAATACTTTTCTAATTGCTTTTTCTAGAAGGGAAAGAAAACAACTTGAAGTTATTTATATTGATTTATGTTGTTATATGGAAAATTTCTTACTAAATAAATATAATATTTTTCTCACTTTCATTGATGATTTTTATTGTTAAACTTATAACTACTATTTGGTTGATATATCAAAAGTTTTTGATAATTTTATTAAGTTCAAACACTTAGTTTGAGAACAAAGTTTCCAATTCATTAAGGACATCATATCAAATGATGGGGAGAGTATATGCAAAATGTATTTTTATATTTCTATAGAGAAGATGGGATTCAAAGAGAGTTTACCACCTCCTAAATTCCACAATAAAATGGATTTGTTGAGAGAAAAAATAGAACTATAGTTGAAATGGAAAGAAGCATGGTGAAAGAAAATAATCTAGATAAATCCTTTGGGATAGAGGTAGTCACAACTATAGTTTATTTGTTGGATAAGAGCCCCACAAAAGTAGTTCATCAAATGACTCTTGAACAAGCATGGTTTGGTTTTACATCATTTTTCACTCATCTAAAGATGTTTGGCTATGTTTCTTATGTTTATATTGTTAAAGAAAAAAATAATATTGGATGGAAAAATAATCAAATGCATATTTTTATTGTTTATGGTTCTAAAATCAAAGCTTCCAAATTATGTGATCTTATCAATAAGAAGTTACTAATTGAAACATAGAAAAGGTGAAACCCTAATATTTGACCCTAGGGTTTAGGAACTTTTCCTGAATGTTTCTTTAAATATTTGAATATGGTGAAGGTTTTATGGATTTGGACAAGGTATGTGATTTAATTATAACCTAATAGATGATTCAACCAACCCTTAACCAAATCTGGAAATGTCCTAAAGATGAAATGCAATGATTTAATTAACCTAATGATGCAAATAACCACTCTAACATATATATAATATATTTAAACTGTCATAAGAAAAATTAGACTACAAGAATAGACTAAGAAGGACACTATGTACATGTGGTATAAATTTGAACCTAATTTTTTAGGACATTTCCTTTGGTAGCACCACTATTTGAGTAGGTCCTTTTCAGATCTATTTTTCATAACTTCCTTTGATGTTAGATCTAAACATACATTTTCCATCTGCAAATTTGTCAGATCACTATTAGATATTCTTATAAGTGAGTTTTTGTGAGTTTTCAAGGTGTAGCATTTCAATTGCAATAATAAATAATTGATATTCAAACTTCATTCAAACTTCTTAAGATCTAAAACCTGTGAATTCAAAGAGAATAATTTTTTTACCATTTAGGGGCTCTTCCTAGTCAAACCTCATGTCAGTGTTTCCACTTCCACAATAGCAATGACAATGATAAATGGATAAATGAAAGGAAGGAATGATGAATCCACAAAGTTCCAAAACTCACCACCCTTCAATGGCTTCCTTGAAGGACTGAAGTCCTACACACCCTCTCAAGGTATTAATCTTTCTTGCTTGATTTTCTTAAATGGCTTGAATTTCTTGGAGACCTAAAAAGGATTAGCCTTAACAAATAATATGAAAACATAAACATGCATAAACTAACATATATTTTGACATGATGTTGGATCTTAAATTGCTGCAATAAATCCTTTCATTACTACTCTTGAATTTCTAAATAATGCTCTCGATAATAATTCTTGATCATAACTCATATTTAATGAGCTTCTTTTTAATGTTTAAATGGTGCAATAACTAGGTATTTTTATGCGATTATTCAAATTTCCCAAAAATTAAATCCGGACAGCTGACTTTAGACATTTGAATTTCAAATAATAAAATGTTGACACAAAAATATTTGAATTTGGAGCCAAAATAGGGGAACATAGGTTCCCTAGGTGTTAGTGTCCCAACCCTATTTTCAATTAATTAAAGTGTTGAGGACAAAGTATTAAATGAGAGCATTTTTTTTATGCTTTCAAATTGTTGAAAGATGTTTAAAAAAAGTGTTGAATGCATAATTTAGGAAATGGTCCAATGATTTAAAAGGGAGAAAAAAAAGTGAAATTATCATGGATGGAAATTTATTAGGTACATTTAGGCCACACTTTAGTTAGAGTATGAACATATTCTCAAACTCTCACTAAAGTAGGAATGTATGTCAAGAGGGGTCTGATTGTATAAATGTTGAAGAGATAGGATGGCTACAGATCAAGGCAAAGCGTGCAAGCCCCCAGGATCTAAGATCCCATGGAAAACCAACATGAGCACAAAGGAACACACATGTATGGTATTAAACAAGTCAACATACACAAAAATACATGTCAAAAAACAAGAACCATACATGATGAAAACACATGGCATAGATGACAAAAAAATAAACACAAACATGATACAAACACCATGCAACAATGAAGAAGACACATAATAAAACACGTGGTTGGTACAAAAAATATTTGACTCAATAAGGCAAAGAGACCTTAGTCTTAAATTTTCTCAAATACCAAACATCATCCTTCAAATAAAGGAATGCTCCCATGAGGAATGGCAAGTTGTGTTATACCAAATCACTCATGAAAAAAATGGCTCCACTAGAAAGGAAGTTGTGGTATGCTAAGAAGACATGTTAAAAAGGGGCACTCAAGTTCACGAACTAATGGTCTTTTTTATGTTGAATCCATGAACTATCTTTGAAAGTATCACTTCAGGGACTACATATAAATAACCTTAGGTGGCTCACAAAGTTTAACAATACTAGGAACAAACAAAACTCACCTAAGGGGGTGCACTAAGATTAACATCATGGGGGACAAAATAAACTCACCTCAAGGTGTGGATAAATTTTAACATCATAGGGAATGAACTAAACTCACTTTAGGGGGTTCATAAAGTTTAATATCAAGAGGAAAAAACTAAACTCACCTCAAGGGATGCATAAACCATGACAAGATAAGGTGAAAACCTCCAAGGGTGTTATAACAACACCACCAAAAAAGGTCAAATAAAAAAAGGATATTTTCTCAATACATGAAGGGTTATACCTTAGGGAACATCACCACCAAGAGAGGGCTTATCATATGGAATAGAATAATTAAACCTTAGGGAACACTAGGCTTAGTATTACAATGAATGAGAATATCATACATCAAGAAAGGTCACACTCTTATGGGACATGAAGCCTAATATCACCACAAAGGGGAGACTTCACATAATGAAAGAAGGCCACACTTTGATTGAGAAGGTAAAACTTTCTAGGAGATATATGCTATCATCACTACAAAGGGACTATTTCTTATGCAAACAATAAGCAAGGGACCATATGCCCCCTTAAAATATTAATGTGCTTACTACACTAACAATTTAAGGAGATAAAAAGGAATCCATTGCTAGAAGGAATACACCTAACACAAGGCTACCTAACCCCTTACCCCCCAATTTTAGGGACAAAGAGGAGCCCAAAATGAATGATGATATGATGATCCTTGCAAAATGAAATATGATTGCATAAATCCTAGTTTATATACCCATCTATGGTAGTGATTATTGTGTGATACTACATCTACCACATGGAAAGGAGCAACAATTGATGTTATATGTCTTGAGATAATCTTGCATGATTAAGGTATTTTTGATGTTTCATTATTTTTAAAGTATAGTATCCAAGACCTTTTCTCATTTCTTGTGTGTTAGGCTCTATGGGGATGCAAATTCCTTGTTCTTTTATACTGCATTCCTTTCCATTATAACTAAGTTGTTTTAAAAGTTGATACACTCTTCCATAAATGAATTCCATTTCTTTTGAAGAAAGTGTCTTTTCAAAATCACTTTCATCATATGTAGATGTGTAATTTGTATTTTCCTCTTTGCTAGAAGTTGTGGAATCAAATATTTTTGATGACTTGGTGATCGATTGTGTTGATATCAACATGGCTTCTTTTTTATTTTTCTAATTTTGATTGTGTAATCTTTTATTCATGCATGAATGTAGGTGTGAATTATAATGATACACAATCATCATCTAATAACTTTTTCAGTGATGAAAGAAAATTAAGGTCACCTTTATTTTTTCTTTGCAAAGGTTCTAGTTGTGTAGTTATTGTCAATGTTCTAAGAGGATTCTTTATTCTTGTTTTGGTTAGTAAACAACTTTTAGATATAGGATCAACTTTTATCATGTAAAACTTATTGTTGTATGTGTATTTCATTAAATGATGAAGTGTTGAAGGAACATCATTCATTTCATGAATCTATGGTTTACCCAAGAGAAGATTATATGAAAGATCATGGATCATAACATGGATGGGATTTTCAAAAAAAATCTTTCCAACTTTAATGAGTAACATTAT
The DNA here is from genome assembly GCA_007258455.2 of Sequoia sempervirens. Taxonomy (NCBI): domain Eukaryota; kingdom Viridiplantae; phylum Streptophyta; class Pinopsida; order Cupressales; family Cupressaceae; genus Sequoia; species Sequoia sempervirens. The sequence goes on from VDFB02152626.1 coordinate 5,307, forward strand.
CACATCAAGTAATTTTCTTCCCGCATTATCAAAACCTTTGATTGACAAATCAATATATTGAATTAAATTTTTATTCACTGTAATTTTATCCAAAATATTTATGCTACAAATTTTAAGCCTCGAATCATTGTCAATAAGGGTACACCTAATCCCAATCCTATTAATCACAGTCACTATCATCAAAGCATCATTTTTTTCCTCCAAAGGAGATAACTCATTTTCATGAAATATAATATCCAAATTAGTTGAATTCATACTCTCAAGAAAAGTTTCCACTTCATTTGGTTGAGCATTAGGAGGGAAAAAAAAATTGTATAGCATTTTGAAGCATTCCATGATAAACAGTTGATGTTTGAATCAAATCCCATAAATAAATCTTAGCAGGACTATTACAAAGTTTTTCAACAAGATAAAATTCTTTACCACTATGTTGTAGAGTGTTAGGTGAGGTTGTAGGTCTAGTTGAGGCAATGAAATGGATTTTGGTGTTTATTTTGATTTCTTATTGTTTATAGTGTTATATGTGTGATCTATATTATGATAAATTGGTTTCTTTGTCACATGATTACTAGTAAGTTTCGTTTCAAAGCTTAGGATGTGACCATGAGGTTTAGGAGGTCCAAAAATCAAAGAAGATATAATAGTCAATTGTGTGTTCATAACCTCAATGGATTTAACTTCTTGTTAATGATCTTCTATAGAGGGGGAATATAATGTCACCTTAGCATCTTCATCTATGCAATCCATAAATGTAGCAATGGTTTCATACTCTTGTGCCATAGTATCTTACCAAATATAAAAGTTATTGGGAGAGAAACAATTACACTCAATGATTGGATCTTCTAACACCAAGATACCTTCTTTACAAGAAAGTGAGTTATTAGGAGAAGAAAAACTATTATTGTCATGATTGTAAATGATTGCATCCTCTTGTATCAAAACATTCTCACAAGTAAGGGAGATGTTGGGAGATGAATGAAGATTAGGAAAAGTGACATTAAGAAATTCCTCAATTATTAATTTCTCTTATACCAAGATATTCTCACAATTATGAGAGATAGTGGGAGAGGGATCAATGAAAAATTACAAAAGAGAAGAAATAAACCCATTTTCACATGCTTGCAGGAAAATTTCCTGAAATCCTTAAAAATATATGACAGTAGAACATGCATTATGAGAAAACCATATTTTTGTAATGAGAACATGATCTTATGTCCTACGGATGAAGCTAGTAGTTTTCTAGAAAAATAGACAATTACATAACTCAAATGAAAAAATTGATACCAGATCTTGGTAGAGACCAAATAAAAGATTCTACAAAGTAATTTTGAGCTCAAATTAGTTGGACAAGGGTTCCTAGGGTTCCTATTCCTTGCATAGGATTTTAAAAAATTCAAAATTTTACTATGTCCTATATGATTTAAGGATCTTAAGTTTGTGTGCAAATTGGTCAGAGAGTGAATATTTTTCCAAAATTTATCTAATTTATGATTATGTAACTCAAAGTGCAAGTATGCAAGGATGTTAAAAATATTTGAACAATAAATGATAATTTATAAATGCAACTTATAGATCCAAAATTCAATAATTGATTGATTCTAATATGCAAAATTTTGTTGATATGATTTACGAAATAAAACAATGCAATTTTTCAATTTTTAAGCTATATGCAAAGATGCCTAAATGCATGCAATGACTCTTTTTATTTTTTCTCATGTTTTAAATGACCTAATACAGATTTATGAATATAATTTGAATGTATATCTAAGCTAAAAGGATTGAGATAAACACTATTGCAACCTTTTTTTAGGACCAGGAATTGGGTAGCATGACCCCCTATAAACTACAATGCACCTGTAAACTTTTAACATGTGGCGGCGCTGGCGTGACATGCCCGGTTCCACGGGGGTGGGGAGACTAGACCTCATGACCAACCTCCTACAATAGGAAAGATTTAGCCAACCGAGCTAGGGCCCTAACCCCAACACTATTGCAACCTACGATGCAATATGATATGATTTTTCCTTTTGAATTTTTATGCCTTTAATGATGCTAAAATGGATACCTAATTGTAGAATGAAAAATAATGCAATGGAAAATCTAGATCTAGGGTGAATTTTTAGAATTTAGATAATGTTAATAGGTCAGATTCACCAAAATGAAACAAAGAAAAGGTGAAACCCTAAGATTTGACCCTAGGGTTCATACACTTTTCCTTAAATGTTTCACTAAATATTTGAATATGGAAGGGGTTTGTTGGATTTGGACAAGGTATGTGATTGACTTACAACCTAATAGATTAGTGAACTAGCCCTTAACCAAATTTGGAAATATCCTAAAGATGAAATGCAATGGTTTATGTTGATCATCAAAGCTTGCACCTCTCCAAAAACCTTATGGGAAATTCAGCGAGTGGGGGGCTGATTTATGCCTCACTGAATACCTCTGATATTTTTATAGAAAGCTGGCTCTTCTCTATGTTTGGAGAAAAAGGTAGAAGAAAATGTAAACATAAAATAAGAAAATGGTGATGCACCAAAGGTTTTACAACATTTTAAATCCAATTCCCTTTTTTATGAATTATATATTAGACACAGAATGTCACAACACTTCATTGTTCAGAAGAGAATGAGTAGCAAAGGCTAAATATAAGAATACTTCAATATTTCAATTCTCTCCGTAGGTAGTGTTCATTAAGGTCAGATCAAGCATAAAATTTTCCAAGGTTAATAGAAAAAAAAATCAAAAATTGCATAAAACCTTCCTCTTAATACAACATAATATGCATAAACAATAACTATAAAAGAAATTGAAAAATTTCAACAAACATAATCCAATTTCAATAAGTTATTCCTATATCACATAAGCCTACAACATGGAAATCAACTACTCAAACTATTTGAATTAAGATTAACATAGTGTTTCATTCTAAACAAAATCATAAAGAAGGAAACTTGACAAAGGCCATAACATGAATAGTATCAAATATTTTTTCCAAACAGTTTGTGCTTAAATATCAAATGAACTTTAAAAACAAAGGTTAGATGCCAATCTAATAATAGTTTGAGTAAAAACAATATAACATGCCAAAGAGAAGTAGTGTTCTACAATCTTTTAGCTTCTAAAAATATCTTTCTAACTAAAGAAAAACTAAAATAACATTTCCAAAGGGGAACTAAAACTTTTTTTCTTTTTTTTTTCCTCTTCCTATTTATAGATGAAAAAGGGAGAATCGTTGCCAATGTCCTGCATTTGTGAATACTACTAGATCATGATCTGATCTTAAATCTCTTGTTAGGTCATGACAATATTTACTCATTAGTTCTCAACTGCCTCATTTATGTTCATTCTAGATATTTAGTAAAGATTGCTATCTGAAAGCAATCAGATCTTAGAAACTAGACTGGAGAAAATTTGGTTGACCAATCACGTAGCTCGACGACACCGACTCAAAGTTTTCATCCTGAAAATAAGAAAGACCTATTATGCTCTGAAAAACTACAAAAGAGATCACTCCTAAAAGCACAAACTGCCTGCAACGAAGAGATGATGTGTCAAGTGGGTGGGATTTCTATGGTTTAAGAAAATTTCCCTTGAGAAAATCTTTGTTGAGTTGACACATGTCCTAGCTCTCTCATGAAAGGAAGATGATAAATGAAAGCCACACAACCACCACATGGCACATTGTGTGCCTTTCCAAACAACTTTTTCTTTGAGTGCAACATATCTAAAGCCAAAAAAGTATAAAATCCAAAAATAAAAAAGAATATTAAGGGAAAAATTCTCCATAGTTCTAGCAACTCCCAAGGGGTCTTTTCTTATGGAGGCACAAACCTAGGTCTCTGGAAATTCCAGGAGTTTGAGGAAAGTGGAATGCTACACCTCCCATTCCAAATCAATGGGTCGAATGAGAGCACAAAAGACCATGTACATCTGATCTAGTTCAAAAGATTCCTTAAAAGAAATGGCTCCCCATCTAGCTAAAACAACTCCAAGGTGGTAATAGAGGTGGGAAAGGGGAAGGATATCATGCTCAATTTCACCAATGGTGGGCATCAAGCTCAAACCTGGGAGGGTATGTGCAAGATCATGATGGGCCAAAAAGTGGCAATATGATGGGTATGTGTAGGGTATGTGGCTGACAACTTTTGTTTTACCCAAAATTGATGAAATGAATAAGGTTTTTAAGGGGAAGTATCAACTTTCCATGGATATAAATTATGCTTTACTTTGAATTTAATAAGTAATCATTATTCATTTTCTATTCAAATTATGACTAAAAGTCACGATTGATAGGCTGATTGAAGAAACATCTATAGCTTTCAAAGCGGTATCACATTTTTGAATCCAAAACATGGGTCACGCCTATACTTCACATCTTGTAGGATTAAAAAAAGAAAAATTGAATTTCATGAAGTTTGACCAAGTTAAAGATTGGTTAGAAATATGAGTTTTATATTTTTTAAAAATTTGTAATAAAAATCATAATTATTTATTTACTTGGAAAAAAATTACCAAAATATGCATCACATTAGGGCGCCAGAGTCACTCTACTTATATCTAAAATCTTATAAAAAAATATTATTATTTTATTGTGGTTAGGGTGGTCACATAGACACCTACTTCTTATTTTTCCTGGAAATTTAAGTACCAGCGCATTGAAATTTCAAATTTTCACCAAATAGATTTTTTTAAAAACAATCCTAATTAGTTTAGAAGCTACATTCAATTTGCTATAGATTCTATTCTTACATATTTTGGAAATGTGCAGAATAACTTATTCAATTTTTGTCGAGTTCCTAACTCTGATTTTATTTTATTTTTTTGCCACTTTAGGGCCTATTTTTTACATGATGATCACATGCCATGCGAGATCATGAAAAAGAGTAGCAATATGATGAGTATGTAGAGGTATGACTCTGACTTTTTTTTACCCAAAAGGTGATGAAACAAATAGGGTTTTTAAAGGAGATTCTCAACTTTTCAGCAATATAAATTATGCTTTCCTTTGAATTTAATAAATAATTATTATTCATTTTCTATTTGAATTACGACTAAAGTTCTAATTGATAGGTTGATTGAAAAACATCTATAACTTTCAAAGCGATATCACATTTTTGACTCCAAAACATGAGTCACATTCTATGCTTTGCATACTATAGGATTAAAAAGAATTTCATGAAGTTTTGACCAAGTTAAGGTGGTTAGACATCTGAGTTTTATATTTTTTAAAATTTGTAATAAAAATTCGCAATTGAGTATTTACTTGGGAAAAATTACAAAAATATGCATGACATTGTGACATATGTCCTCTATTATATCTAAATTATCTAAGAAAATATTATCATTTTATTGTGGTTAGGATGGTTAGAAAGACACCTGCTTCTTATTTTTCCTGAGAATTTAAGTACTACCATTGAAATTTCAAATTTTTCACCAAATAGATTTCTTTTTTAAAATAAACCTAGTAGATTAGAAACTACATTCAATTTTCTCCAAATTCTATTCTAAAGTATTTTTGAAATAATATAGATAACTTATTCAAATTTTTATGCCAAGTTGCCTAAGTCTAATTTTTCTAAATTTTTCACCACTTAAGGGCCTGTTTTTTCCATGATGATCCTGCACATACTCGGAAGTTCTATAGAAGTCTGGACCTTCTATCTGATTGCCTCTATGATCATTTTAACTGATATTACCACTCCATCTAGTGAGAAAAGGGGAGGAAAATTGTAGCTAATTAGAACATTGAAATCCTTCCAGATTTCATTGACCTTCTTGTTCAGCCCTACCTGGAGTTCGTTTCTCTTTGTTGTGGCTTTGTGACAATTGAAAAATTTGCTTCCTTTGCTTGAGGTGACCCTTCGATTGTGAATTCCTACACTTCTTAGGGTTTCATTAGTGGCCACACACAAATGAGAAATCAGATTATGTGATTCCGCTACCCAAGGAGCATATATCTACAAGATTTGGTTGGCCACTAGGCCAACCTTTCTGTTTAGTCCCCAACCACCCCTTAAGAACTGTAGGGCTGGCCTAAGAATGGCAACCACAACTATGATCCTTTACCAATGTGTAGATATTAATTTTTTCAATATCGAGAGGGTCCCAGACCCTCGTGCAGTAGTTGACTCTTGGTAGAACTGAGCTTCTCTTTCTCTTAACTTCTCCATTTAATTCTTCTCTCAAAGGGTGTTTGTTAGTTCGGATCTCAAACTTTTGACCTCTTCGTCGTGAGCCTACAAATAAGACACAATCTATTGTTTCTCTTTTCTTGACCTTTTTTCTTTTGCTTGGGCTTTTTGTAGATTGTCAGAAGCTTGAGATCGAACATTGTCTAGCTATCTCTGTATGTTTTCATGAGTACATTGGTACTCTATGTTTTTTTGGCACTTAGTAGCAAGCTCAACTTTGAGCCTTTCAATTTCAACATACAGTTGAACTTGTTCACCTTTGGCCTCTTCGAGCAACTTAGTTATCTCTCCATGCTAATTTTGTATCTATCTCATGCAAGCCATTTCAAAATCTATATCCTTGATCTCAGTCTATAGCTTGCTCACTTTTTCCTTTACATTCATCAACTCTGCCTTGCGCTCCTTCAAATTTTTGTCCAGACTCTAATAAATCCACATATACCACCTTCTTGGTGGCCTTGGCTAGGACCACTTTCTTGTGTCGATGAGTTTCATTTAAATCCATACCCATGGCTCTGATATCATAATCCTCCATCTGCATTTATCCCTCTGGCTTGGACATGAGTGGCTTCATGATAGTTATCAATAGAGAATTTCACTCTTCATTGAAGCAAGCTTCAATCTTCTTGGGGTGATCCTACAATACTTATTTACAATTTTTGGGAGATCCTAATTTTTGCTAAAATAACATATTTTTTGAAAATATAATGATTTAAGCCTTTAAAATTTCCTTTTAAAGGATTCCATTTGAAGAGGGTTTAATCAAACCACCTTATATCAAAAACCCTTGGATAGAACCTCGCTAGTTTTAAACCATACCTATAATGAAGTGTCCTTTACACCTATCAAAATGTTGATAAAAAACCACTTTTGATTTACCTTTTGGGGGATCAAATGAATTCATTTAATTTTTTTTTGTAAGTATGTAGTCCTTATTATAAGCTTCCCAAAAAGTATAATTTTAAATAGATTTAATCTTATTATTATATTTATTTTTTATTTCCTGTGAATGCGGCTTTCATCAAAAAAATCAAGCTCTTTTGTTCCGCACATGTGGAAAAATAGTACGATTATCAAAAAAAAAAAAAATATCAGTGCACTAGATATTGAAGTCCTTGATCAATAAAAATAAATTTCAATACATACAAAAAAGTTATGTTGTATAGAGTCCTATGTCTGAATTGTAATTGGTTTGACTTCGAAACTTGATTAAGGAAAAAATATTCAATAAAACACTATGAAACAAAAAGAAAGTGCTAAATATCATAGTTACAAATCTAAATTTGAAAAAATTAGAAATTTATCCTTCATGGAAAAAAAAATATGTTGTATATGGTGAGAATCACTCTTTAAAAATGGTGTTTATTGAAAAAAACTAGTTTTCAAAGGAGATAGAAAAGAAGTGCAATCCCCTAATTCCAAAAATTTGAAAAAATATATTTAGAATCTACAATAAAATTCCACAAATCACTAGTTTTGCATCATCTTCAAATTCTTCAAGTTTAGCTGCTATAGGTGCAGTAGGTGAGTTAGAAAAAATAGTTTTAGTGTCTAGTTGGGCTGAAATTGTAAATTAGTATTGTGGGATCACTTATGGTAGGCAGCTTAGCGATGTTCTTTAACAACACATTTTTTCTTTTGACCTATCGGGCTTGCTTGGTTGCATCAAAATGCTCTTGGAGACTCTATGGGGTATTGATGCTTTGTGCAGCAATGGAAGCACCTGGAGGGAGACCAAAAAGGGTGATGGAAGGAGAAACCTCAGATGTATGAGCATGTGGGGAGGAAAATGGGAGCGTTATCATGGAAATTGGCGGGATACTCAGGTGAGATTAGGTAAGGGAATTTAAACTGATTAGGGTGAAAGAAGGAAACTAGTGGAGCAAGGGATGTTTTCAGTAGATGGACCCGGGAATAATGGGCAACATTGATGTTTTAAGCTCTTTCAAGGGGTCCTTGGCCAGGTGATTAAAGAATCAATAGTGACAAAGAAGTGGATGTTGCTTGCTTGATGCATGGGGTTGCTTCACAAAGGTTCATTAAATATGGCCGGTGTATTCAGCACCAAAGATGGTCAGTGGATAGAGAATCTTGTCCACAGATGGGGAAGGAGTAACTAGAGATCTTGGTGAAAGAGGGAGTGAAACTTACCAGGGCCGCAATGGTCAAAACACTTTGTAGAATAGACTCCATTTCTTCTTCTCCTCTCGTTGTTGCACTAGGTTCACCTAGATCCTGGACTTGTCTTCTCTTTGCATGACTAGAACTAGTACAATCTGACCCATTAGCAGTCGATCCTGCCAAAACCTAGCCTTTGATAACCACAATGGACCTTCTTGGGGACCGTCAGGTTTTTTTCCCTTTACTTTAGCCACTAGCGGAGGACATGACTTGTGATTCCTTTTGCTTTGACCCTTTTTTTCTCTAATTCTTAAGGCTGGGAAGCATGGTGTGGAAGCTAGTCTTGTTTAATTTCATGACTTGTCTTTGGATTGCTATTGTCGATATTGACCTCTTGGTCATAAACATTTTCAAAACTTTCATCATAATGTTAAAAATCTCTGAATAGGTCATTGAGGCATCTCATCTCTTGTCAAAACCTTTAGAAATATTCCTTCTTCCTTTTTGACTATGTGCTAAGGGATTTCCAATTGGGAGGTTCTTTTGATACTCTTCCTACACTACATAGAAATTTAGCCATGTTGGTCATTTGAATGGTATGCAGGCCAAGTCAATGTATACTTCTATCCTTTCCAAAGTCATATTTTTCCTTAACTCAAAATATTTTGGACTCTCATGTTTCAAAGTGAAGTGCTTTGTCAAATTGTAGTCCTGTGTGTCACAAATTAGAACCCAACCTAGGATCATGAGTAGGTTTGCAAGCTCTCCCTCCACCTTCTTCCTTGTCAGTATTACCTGACTATCAATAATGCTAAAGGGGGTTTGGAAAAGCCCTATCTTGTTTCTACCGGTGCCATAGGTATTGTCAGTAAGGGTTGCCTGATGGCATGCCTCCAACACAAAAGAATCTATTTGTTACAAATTTGGGGAGTCTGAAAGGCTCCCCAATGAAACCATGGAATCTGATAAATGTAAAATCCTCACCCAAGAAATAATCCACTGAGTCCAGTGAAGTCTTCATCCATTGCAAGATCTCGGGAGAGAAATGACCCATAGGGCGTTGCAACAAGTCTTGAAGTACTGGCCTCAGAAAATAATCTACAAACTAGTAGTAATCCCATGTTCTTGAAAGTAAATGATTTTGTATAGAAATTGGTTGATAGAAACCTTTTACATCGAACTTAGACACTGGAAAACTTCTCTCCAGAAACTTAGAATTTTGATGCAAAATCAAGTGAACCAAGAAAGAGGAATACCTAAATTTATACTCAGTATCATAGTTCTTCAATTGCTCTAGCATCCCTTTGGCTACTGCATTAGAAAAATCATAGTACTTCTGACTCTTCTCCTTTTTAAGCATAAAAGCTAATCCCATCTAAAAAGGATGGGCATCTTCATCATCATCAAGGTCGTAAATC
>VDFB02152626.1:41164-63319 GCA_007258455.2 Sequoia sempervirens
TATGAAAAACATAAATATTTCTCAATGGAATACTCTCCCATGCCTTTTTCTTTTAACTGTATCTTTTCTTTGAATTGTTGTGATAGAGTATCTAGTTGAGCTTCATTGTTTGATGGAGTGAAGTCTACAACACCTGTTTCTTTTGACTAGTCCTTTTTCTCAACCCATTTGGATATAAAATTTAGTTTCTTTTCACCACTGGATGAACTAGAAGTGATTGCTTCTCTATTATGGGGCACCAAAGTTTCTTGAGTTGTTTTAAGCATGTTACAAGTTTGAGGACTATTGTTATCAGCTGAAATAGTGACTTCTTGTCCATTGACCAGAAATTTTAAACACTAATGATAAGTTGAAGGTTCTACTTGCATTTCATGAATCCATGGACGTCCCAAGAGTATGTTATAAGTGAGCTCTTTGTCTAATATTTGGAAAACAATATTCTTCACAATTGGTCCCACTTGAATAGGCAACATGATCAACCCCTTGGAGGATCTTTCTTCTTCATCCTAGGATTTTATTGTGATCTTCCTTTTGGCATCAATAGCATTATTAGAATAACCTAGTGCATAGGTCAATTTTAAACTGCAAATGTTTAAACCGGCTCCACCATCTATTAAGACACGTTTTACTCAGTGTTTGTGGATTAAGACTTCAATATGAAGGGTAGCATTGTGTGGATGAGTAAGTGACACATAATCTTGTTCTTAGAATGATATGTAGTGAGGCGTGGTTAAGTGTCCCACAATAGCCTAGAATTGACAAACATCCAGATTATTGGGTATTGTTGTGGCCACAAGAGCTTGTTCCAAAACCTCCTTATGAGATGGTGAGATTTTAAGGAGTTCTAAAATTGATATTTGTGCCAGTATTTTTTGTAGTTGATTGACATTGTTGTATTGATTTGAAGGGGTAGCAATGGTTTTAGATGAAACTCCTTTCAATATTACCTCAGATTGCCCCCTTGTTGTCACATTGACTAGTTGATATTCTTGATTCTACCTAATTTTTATGACATTGATCTGATTGTTGGATGTATCCATATTGTTTGGGATTAGATCTATGGGTATGATGTCATTGGTTTCCACATTATCAATTTGATTTTTATGATCTTGATTATTCTCAACTGTAGAGATACAATGAATAGTGTTGTCATAAATGTAGTTTACATTTTTACCTTTACTATTTGTAGAAGAAGATTCTCCCTTTTCATAATTTGGTAAAGGATTTTTAAATGCACCATTATCATTGTTTATTTGAGGTCCTTCCATGAATACTTTCTTGTTGTCTATCAAATATTGTACTAGATGTTTCAACTGCATACAATCATTTGTCTTACGTCCTTTGTTTTTATGAAAGTTATAGTAGTCAACATCATTCCACCAAGATGGTTTTACTTTTGGTTCACAATTCCTTTCTTCAAGTAAGGTGATAAGTTCATTTGCAATAAAGCTCTCTCATTCTGATTCTAGTGTTTTGTCCCAATGGTGTGAATCTTAAAACCGTTTGATGGTGTGGATATGATTGTGATTCTCTATTATTTGGATTGTTGTTTTGATTGACATTACGATTGATGTTTGGCTATTGATTTTGATTGGTCTTCACGGTAGTGGTTGTCAAATTAAATACTGGTTTCACATTTTGTGTGTCATTTGTAGCATCATTATTTCCAGTATTTCTATTATTTTTCCAAAACTTAGGTTTATCATTGTTTCCATAGTGATTTGAGGAATTTGTATTTTTTGATCCTTCGTTGTAATGTTTTATTACTCCTCTTTTGACTAAGGCTTCCTTGATCTTGATCCCATTTTCAATTACTTTCTCAAATGTAGGTGGACATTGTAGTTCAAGCCTATAGCTCATGTCATCAGTTAGGTTGTCAATGAATAGTTCCATCTTTTCTTCTTTTGGTATAGAACAAGGATATCTAGCAAACAACCTTCGCCATCATTGTAGAAATGAGAGGAATGTTTCACCTTTATTTTGTTTCATGTTGTAAAGGTCTTTTTATTGTTACCTCATGTTGAATATTGAAGGAAAATTGTGAGATAAACCTATTGACTAGTTCTTCAAAAGATCAAATACCTGGTTGTAGTTTAGAAAACCATTCCATACATTGACCTCCTAAGCTCCTTGGAAATAACCTCATTAGATAAGTGTATTCTTGTGAAAATTATATACTCATGGTTCTAAATTCCCTCACATGATCAATTGGGTCTATTTTACCATTGTATTTGTCGTATTTCAGGAATTTGTAATGTCTAGGAAATGGTATCATGTCTACACTTGGATCAAAAGGATAAGGACAAATGTATTGTAATGAGTACCTCTTTGTGGTTCCTTTTTGCATATCTTGGAGTTTTTGTTGCAAATTTTTCATTTGATGTGTTAGGGAAACTGCTTGATCTGTGTTTTGTGTGTTGTGAGATTCAGTTTCAGTTGCTTTAGGCATTTCTTTCAGTCGATTGACATCAAAGTCTTTTGGAAGTTTGGCACCTATTTTAGCTAGCATCAAAAGATATTTTTCCATATCTTGTTCCAAAACCTTTTCCATGAATTTGTGGAAATTTGGATCTTGTTGTGTTGTTTGGACATCCTCTTGGGTTATTTCATTTCCATCATTTTGGTGGAATCTGTGAAAGGGATTTTCTTCAACCATGATATTTGATGTTTCAATTTCCTTTTCCCTAAGTTTCTTTCTTTGTACAAGTGTTTGTTCTTCTTACTAAAATTTGATCTTTTGTGTTTGGATGAGTGTCAATGGATTTTAACAAAGTCAAATAGAATGATATATCCTATTGATGATACCAAGTTAAAAATTTGATTATTGTGTTTCGTTTCGTGATTGTAGGATGACAAAATCCTGATAATGAAACTTAAAGTAATAACCAAGATTTGGTGTTTGATATGCGGAAACTTTAAAGTTTCAAGATCTAGGTTTAACTTGAAATATTTTTGACTTATAAGATCCTATTTGTTTCAGGTTTAAGACACTATCTAGACTGTGAAACTATTTATGTTCTGACAAGAACTCGAGTTCTGATGTCTAAAGTTGGAAAAGGGTTTCAAATAGCTCTTTGTTTTCTATTTTTGTGGATTCACTATTGCAGAGGGTAGATGCACTAAAATAGACATTGGATGCACTAAAAGATATGGTGAATGCGCTGTGAGATAGGGTAGATGCGCTAAAATAGATTGCAACTGTGCTAAGATACTGGTAATTTTGACACTGGTAAATTTTAGAGATAGACTGCAAATGTGTTATAATATTAGTTAGATGCATTGAAACAAACTGTGGATGTGCTAATTGAACAGTATATGCACTAAAAGATAGGGTGTATGCGCTACAACAAACTTCAGTTGTACTATTTTGGGACTTCATAGTGTTGTCTAATTTTTTCAATAGAAGGATAGATTTTTGGGTGTAATTTTCTGAATTTGGGGTATTTTGAAAGGGTATCTTTGCTAGTAAATCTTTGATTTTGATGACAAGCCTAACATTTCCTAGTGTTTCCTCTATTGTAAGAATTGATTTTTCCTGTTGGAATATTCTATTGCTAGTTGTGGGATGATAGACTGACAAATGGGTTGACTATGATTATGCTTTTGTGAAAGAGCTATTCATTGGAAATAAGCTTGTGAATATAAAGGCTCTAAGGAAAAATAATCAGTATATCCTCTAGCAAAGTCATGAAACCTATGGATAAAATTTCTATGTTAAAGTAAGACTTTCCTACTTTGATATAAAAATCATCTTCTTTCCAAAAGTTTTTTGTAGCTAAGTTGATTTTTTGGTTTCTTGACTCTTTTTGCAAGGGATTTCTTGACAAATGTTGTGGATTTCCAATCCATAATCATAAATTTCATAGGTTGATTTGTCAAACTCTTTTTTTTTCTAGATGATCTTTATCTGAATTAATAAATTTGAAAACATGGAAAGCAATTGTAAAACAGTTGTTTTTAAGCCTTAGAATCTAAACAATAAGTGTATGTTCAAGATTCAAAACATGATCTTTCTTGATTTCCACTAGTTTTAACAAAGAATACACTTCAAGAAGACTCACTCTTAAGGTCAAAAAGGTCATTATAATACTCAATAGCCCACATCTTAAAATTGTGTCAACTCACACAGCCATGTCACCCCCTAGAGGGTGCCCATGTTTTTGTCTTTTCCAGGCACATACTCAAAATTAGATTTATTGATCCCTTGAGCAAACAGTCCTTGGAAATTATATGGTGAGTATCTTGGGGGTAGATTCTAACCTCCCCTTGCACCGTGAGTATTATAATGTTTGGAAACTAACAAGTTGGATTCTACACTAAGGTTTATAGATAGGCTATCCATTCAGAGTGGAAAATGATAAACTCCCTCAAGAGACATCCTAATCTTTAGAACAAATATTTTGGGGATGGTTATCTTGCACACTTCCAGTAAATGAGGGTTTTCCCATATTTACTTTTATTTTATAGTGGATTGGAAAGCCTGGCTTTGGTTGTTCCCACTCAAGTCATTCCCATAGGGTTAGTACTTTTTCCCACTATGGCAGGCCTTGTAAAGGATTTAACAAAGCATAAAGTGCATGAAATTAAAAGATGAGTCTAGCATTTTCATCACCCAATTAAGGGGAGAGCATAGGCCTATCACTGTACAATCATAGTAGACAATGTTCAATTTTTAAAGACCAAATGACAATTTGGTATCTATGTGAAGATATTGCTTCACAAAAAGAAATGGTGTTTATTTTAACCGAGATAGAAATGTATGATGACTACCCTAGGATTGGTGTATTTTAATCCAAGTTTCTACCCTAGGATTGGTTCACTTTAATCTAAATCCACTAATGAAAATATTGGTCGCAGTCGCATTGAATCCAGATAACTTTTTACAAATGCGCTAAAATAGGGGTTATATATGTGACATAATTGATCATATGCACTATAGAATTTTTTTGATGCACTGTAGAATTTGTCCTATGCACTATAGAATGGATTGTATGCACTACTACAGAGTGCTAGAAGTTCCATTCAAATGCACTGGAACAATCTTTGTATGTGTTGGAGTTTCTGATGGATGCGTCAGAACAGTCATCCAATGCGCTAAAGTATCTAGTTGATGCATCAAAAAATCTCTCGATCACGATAAAAGAAACACGCCAGAAGTAGCAAGTACACTTTTTAGGAAAAATTTGTTAAAAAATGTGGGTTCTAGCCCCACAGTGAGCGCCAGAATGTAAGTCTAGAATAATTAATGAGTAAATAACTAAAAACACTTCTTAATAAGATATTATATCAAAGATTTAACAATAATTAAACTAATTTAAAGCATAAATCTACTGAAAGCGTCATATTGTTCTCTATCTCTAAAGATTTATTAAGTCACAGGGGCTCTCAGATTTGGTAAGCATTATGACTATTAAAATGCCAATCTAGAGAATGAGATGCTGCTAAATGCAATAATCTAATATTATATGGTGACTTGTAAATGATATGATGAAGTTACTATAATCTAAATTGATATGAAATTGGATGGAAGAAGCTACAGTAAACTATGATGCAGCCATGATATTGATTCTAAAATTCTATGATTACTATTGCTAAGGTGATAATACTATTGCTAAGATGCTTGGCTACTTAGATGCTTGGTTTCTCAATTGATATTCCTATAGAGTAATTTTGCACAAAAGTTTGGATCCATTTCCTGTAGAACAAGGTTGTATTTATAGATTCATGATAACATATTTGCAAAGGAGCAGCACAGCAGAGGCTTGGATTTCATCTGGAGGATTGAATGGTGAAGGATGAAGAAGCCTAAGTTGATTATGGAGATGGTTCCTCCCCACAAAAAGACTCAACCAGATGATAGGAAGAATCATTGGAGAAAGATTGAAGAGGATTGCCTGCAATTTCATCTCCAAATTTTCCCGAGAAGGCTGAGATAAATTAATTAGATATTAAATATGTAATTTGGTAGGTGAATATGATTAGCTGTAGAAATATGTGCATAAATTTGAATATTTGGATTTATTTCAAATTTAGGAAGAAATAACAATTATTAAAATAAAAAAATGTTTTGATATTGTTTACTTAATAAAAGAGGGATAATGATAATTAAATAAAAACTATTGAAGTTTAATTATTTAATTAAGAGAGAAAAAATAGAAGAAAATAAATGTGAACTATATAAATAAATATCTATATTTATTTTATAGTAGGTAAATTTGATTATGATAATTAAATAAAACAAAGTGAAATTTGTTTATTTAATTAAGACGAAAATAATAGAATAAAGATTGAAGAATTAAAAGGATGAACTATATAAATAAATATTTCTATTTATTTAATAGTAGAAGAATTTAAGGTTAATTAATCAAATAAATCGTATTTAATTAATTAGATTATCTAGACCATTTTTAGGTTTATACACAAATGACTTATGGTAAAAGGTATTTAATTAATGGCTTCATGATTTAATAGAAATGATGTGATCTAGCGTAAAGCATTTTTAGTTTTATCATAGATATAACATTGATAATGGAAAAAGAATATGCTAAATTAAACACACCACTAATGATTTAATTTAACACAATAGGAGGATGAATAGTATGAATCCTAAAGCAATTATAAAATGAACTTAAATAATTACCTTAGTGTTCAAGATAGAAAATAAATTTAGTTTT
Organism: Sequoia sempervirens; assembly: GCA_007258455.2. Taxonomy (NCBI): domain Eukaryota; kingdom Viridiplantae; phylum Streptophyta; class Pinopsida; order Cupressales; family Cupressaceae; genus Sequoia; species Sequoia sempervirens. The sequence goes on from VDFB02152626.1 coordinate 47,839, forward strand.
CAAGAGCAGAGCAATGTGAAAGTTATGACATCAAATAACTTTAAACAAAAATGGCTATACTACTCATACTATTCAAAGGGGATTAGAGATAATATTGATGCAAATGCGCAGCATTAATAGGTTCCCTAAGGGGCGTTCCACCAAGTTGCGTTAAGAGATAAGCACCAGACCCATAATTGTTATCAACTACGTAAGGTCCCAACCAATTAGGGTTTAACTTATCTTTGTCTTCATTGTCAGCACTAGCAGTTCATTGAATTTAAATAAAAACAAAATTGCCCTTAGAAAATGATCGAGGGATAACATGAATGTTGTGTTTGTGTTGTAATTGTTTAATGTGAGCTTGGAGATGTTCAAGAGTGTTAATGCACTATTCATTGAGCATCTCAAGTTGATGTAATCGTTGTGCTTTATAAGTGTCAACATCAAAAAAATCACGGAGCAACTCACAAAGTAGGAATTTCTAACTCCAAGGGCATAATCGTATCAGTACCATAAACAAGGTTGTAAGGGGTATTTACTGTGGATGATTGAATATTAGTTCTATAAGCCCAAAGCACGTAAGATAGTTGTGTATGCCAGTCTTTATGATTGTTGCTAATAGTTTTTTTAAGGATTTGTTCGAGAAGTTTATTAGTATTCTCAGCTTGTCAATTGGATTGCGGATAATACGGTGTAGAGAAACAATGTTGAATATTAAATGTTTCAAGAAATTTTTGAACTTCACTATTCTTAAATGGCATTCCATTGTTTGAAACAGTCGTGGAAGGCATCCCAAAGTGAGCAATTATGTGTTCCAAGATGAAACAAAAAATTGCTTCAGCGGTTGTAGAGCGAAGGGGAATAGCTTCCACCCATTTTGTGAAATAGTTTGTTGTGGTTATAAAAAACGTATGTCCAGCGGAAGAAGGCAATGAAATTTTTCCAATAAGATCTGACCCCCATATTGAAAATAGCCAAATGGGAACATTGGCATGAAGCTCAGCAACAGGAGCGTTGATAAAATTGCTATGCTCTTGAAATTTGTGACATTGTTTAACATAGGTGAAGCAATCCTTCTCCATATGTCACTAATGATAACAGATACGAATAAGTTTTTGCACCAGCGAGCGACCTCCAAAATGACCTCCACAGGCACTAGCATGAGCCTGTTCAAGAACTATAGGGATTTCATAATCTTTAGGATAGCATAATAGGATACCATTGAAGTATCTTCTATACAACGTGTTGGTAAGGATGACATATTTAGTTGCAAGTTTACATAAGTTCTTTCAAGTATTCATTGTGGTAGGTTCGAGAATGGTACCATCTTTCAAGTACTTGTTTATTGTATCGTACCATTAACATGAACTATCATGAGTTATTGCCAAAATTTCTTCTAGCGGAGTATCAATCGAAGGTTTGGTGATGGGATGGATAATAAAGGTGAAATTGGTGGAAGGATCAAATGGGGAAATGAGAGAAGTTGTACTTGCCATTGCATCCACTTGTCAATTATCTCTATGTGGGATGTTATCAATGGTGAATGAGTCAAATTTTTCTAACAGTCTTAGTATAAGATCCTTGTATTTTAATAATTTATCATTTTTAGTTTGATATATTCCATTGATTTTTTTTATGAAAAATTGTGAATCACCAAATATTTTAATATGTTTACAGTGAAGAGATAAAGCAACATGCAGACCTGCAATCAATGCCTCATACTTAGTTGTATTATTTGTGCATAGGAAATTTAATCAATAAGATAAAGGAATAGGTTTGCCATTGGGTGGAATTAGTATCACGCTAGCACCAGAACCTATTCTACACTTAGATCCATCAAAAAGTAGCTCCCATGGTTTAATGTCAGTGGATAAGACATGAACAACATGGAAGGAATCAGGAATAGGAAAATCAGAGGGTGAAGGAGAATGATCAGCTAAGTGATCGGTTAAGGCTTGGCATTTGATTGCTTTTTGGGAAACAAATTTAAGGTCAAACTCAATTAACAAAATTACCCACTTAGCTAATTGTCTTGAAAGATCAGTCTTGTTGAAAAGATATCTAAGAGGATCAAATTTTATGACAACTTGTACTTTAGCATTTAGTAAATAATGTCGCAACTTACTAGTAGCGAATACAAGAGCCAAACATTGTTTTTCAATTGGTGAATATCATGCCTCATAGTCAATTAAGGTGTGGCTAATGTAATAAATAGAATTTTTTTTACCATGATCGTTGTGTTGAGCCAACAATGTTGCAAGAGCATGGGTAGATGCAGTGATGTACAAGATAAATGGTCTATGCGGCACAATAGGTTGTAAAATAGGTGGAGTGGCTAAATATTCCTTTAGACTCTCAAAAGCCTATTTACAATCCTCATCCCAAGCAAAAGGGTGCCCTTTTTAAGGATATGTGTGAAAGGTAATGTGTGATCGGCTAAAGATGCAATGAAATGACAAATAGCTTGAATTTGTCATTGCAACGTACGCAACTGAGAAATATTCCAAGGAGGTGGCATGTTAATGATTGCATCAATTTTCTTTGTGTCCACCTCAATGCCTCTGTGAGATATGACAAACCCTAGGAGTTTACCACTATCTACACCAAAGATACTTTTTTGGATTTAATCGCATGTTGTAGCGTTTTATGCGTTCAAAGATTTTATGAAGGACATGCACATTGTCTTGTCATGTTAATGATTTAGTGAGGATATTGAATTGACATAATCTTCTAAAATTTTGTGAATATAATCATGAAATATTAGTGTCATTGTACATTGATAAGTTGTGTCGATGTTTTTTAAAATGAAGGGTATCACAACCCAAAAAAATGTTCCCCAAACCATTGTAAAGATAGTTTTGTATTGATCTTGAGGATTAATAAGGATTTGATTATAACCAGAAAAATCCATCCATGAATAACAACAAGGCATATCCAGTAGTTGAATCCATGATCATATCTATATTAGGAAGCTAAAAATCATATTTTAAAGAGGCTTTAGTCAAGTCTCAAAAATTTATGCAGATCCTAATATGATTATCGGGTTTTGCAACTCTAACAATGTTTGAGATCCAAGGAGAATAATCAATAGGTTTAATAAAGCCTGCATCAAGAAGTTTCTTGAGTTCCTCTTTAACACACAGGGCTACATTAGGGTGCATTTTATGGATCTTTTGATGGATGGGTTTAGCATTTACAACAAGAACAATGTTATGCATCACAATTTTTGGGTAAATTCCTGGCATATCAAAATATTTCCAGGCAAAATTTTTAGGAAAATCATGAAGTAAAGTGGTGGTATCTTCTTGTTCCTCATCATCAAGGAACTTTCCAATCTTAATAAATTTGTCTTTATCATGAAAATCCATGAGCACATTAATTTTATCTCCTAAAGGAATTGCATTGGATTTAGGACTTTTAGATTCAAAAAATTCTTTAGTGATATCATTGGCTTCTTGCTCGGTAACGTTCAAAGCACGAGAAATTTGTTTCATGTAAGTAAGCAAGGATGGGGTATCATAAATGCTAAACATTTGTTTCAAAGCCTCATCACTATCAACATATTTCCATGAAGGCAGTAAGGTTATATTGAGCAAATCGGGATGTTTGATTGTGATTTTGTGTTGCGGGTGACATGTTATAACGTTAATGTTTAAAGATGGTCGTTGAGTAGCATTGGTTGTTTTAGAAAAAGAACATCTGAATCTAGTTTTTTTCTTGTGTATTAGGTTTAATAGGGACATGAATACCTTGTTCATGTTTTCCACACCCTTTTCCAATATCTAGCCTAATTGTCTTACAAATTTATAGCCTTTTCCATAAAGTCGTTTCATTTCACATGAGCTAGGCAGGGATTGGTAATCTATCTCATCAAAATTTATTGTGTTTGTTGCATTGTCATCCATATTGTAGGAGATAGATTCTTTAGATGATTGTTTAGAGTTTTGAGTGGACATAATTGTTGGTTCTTCTTGTTTCACATCTTTCTTTTGTGTGAGGATATATTTGTGCATAAACAAGGGTGTTAATTCTAAGGATCCCCAATCATCACCAAATAATTTAGATACTATCTCTATATCACTATGTTCAATTGCAAGAGGGTATATGTTAGAGGTTGGAATTAATGTTTTCAAAGGACTTGTAACCCCTTTTTCAAGATGCAAGCAAATTTTAGGCTCGGGATCTATTTCAATTTGATAAATATGATTGTTGTAAACATATTTCATGAGATCATGAAGTGTTCAAGGCACTGCATTCATCTTGTGAATCCATGGTCAGCCTAAGAGAAGATTATATGAAAGATCATAAGGCATGACATGGATAGGAGTTTGCAAAGTAGCCACCCCAATCGTAATAGGTAAAGTAATTATCCCAAGCGGTTGCTTTGTTGTATTATCAAATCCTAGAATAGAGACAGGACCAAGTATTATTTGTGACCTATCAACTTTTAATCGATCAAGGAGACTCACACTACACACATTAAGGGAAAAACCATTATCTATGAGAGTTTTTTTTATACCTATGCAATTGAATCTAGCAATTATCATAAAGGCATCGTGTTCTTCACACAACTCAAAAGGAGGGAGCTCATGTTGGTGAAAAGTAATGTTGAGATTGTGTCTTTGTATGATAGTTACCACATCATTTAGAGTGGTACCAGGAGGAATTGTGAATTTTTTTTAGAGAAATTTGAAGAATGTTGTTATAGTTTGGTGAGGTTTGAAGGAAATCACAAAGGGAAATTTTGGTAGGAGTATTCTTTAATTGTTCAACAAGATCATACTCCTTGGTGTGTAGGTTATAGCGAGGAGCACTAGGTAGATTAGGTAAAGGTAAGGAAGGTTGATGTGGTTGTGGCGATTGCGAGTTGTTTCGAGTGTTATATGTATAAACAATAGTATCATTACTAGATTTTTGTGATGCATTGGTGTTAGGCGGTTAAAGGTTGTACCGAGGTTGATTAGAGGGATGAAGCAGATGTGAGGGTGGGTAAAGAATAAGTTTAGGTTGAATTACATTAATTTCTTTGATTGTAGAGGTCTCATAGCAAACCAAAGTGGATGAGTTAGATGAGATGAAGTCTTGAAGAGACTCATCTAGAAAATACAAATCATCACTACTAAAAGGTTTGGGAGATAAATGATCGTCAACTGTTTAGGACGTTCAAAAAAAGCACTAGAAGGTGTTAACATTTTCTATCGTGAGTTGGTTACCACAAACCTTATTGGATGACTCATGCGAGATGAAGTCTTGGAGGGCTTCATCTAACAAATCAAAGTCATCACAATCAAAATATTTGAGGGGGAGTTTATCATTAAGGGGTTTAGGTTTCTCATTGCAAGCATTAGAGGATGAAGTGAGTAAGAGGATGCCCTTAAGGGCTTCATCTAACTTATCAACATCATCACTACTAAGTGGCTTGGATGAGATGTCGTTTTGAATTTAAATCATGTGTTTAATTGGATCATTTGATGTGTTGTGTGATTAGTTATGGATTTTTTCTAGAGTTTCCTTAATGTAAGTTGATCGAAAAGGACTACGAAATATTACTAAAAATGGAACTTGCAAAATTCTAAGACTATCCATAAATGTCATGAAAATCAAGGAAATTTATGCTAAGAAAATAGAAATAACTGAATGGTAATAGAATGATAATCACAAAAAACAAAAAGATGCAGTGCAAGAAATTAAAATTTGGAAATGCTGATGCAAAACTGTAGAGGGACTAATTCGCCGTAGGTGGCGAATGAGTCCTAGGAAATGAATTTTTTTTATTTTTCTTATTTTTTTGTATTTTCTATAAGATTACAAGTTTGTACAATGCAAATACAGAATGTAGATGTAGAAAGTTGGAATAATTGAATGATATGCAATGATGAAAACTAAAGAATGTTGGCACTAATGCAATATTTAAGACACCTAAAGATGTAAAACAATGCAATATTATGAAATAATGAAGACCTAAGATGAAATTAGAAATTTAAAGTAGAATGATGTTATGTTCAAGATTCGGGTTCACCAAAATGAGTTGTAGATTTTTGGCTCCTATGGACAACTCTTGCACTTCTAGGGTTTTTCACCTAAAAGGAGAGAGATAGGAGGAAAAAATGCTAATGGTTCATTCAATTAATCTTATGTGCAATGTTATCTTTACCTAAATGAAGTTAACTATATGCAATTGGTTAATCTAAATGAATGAAAATGAATGCAAAACTAAGATTTACACTATGTTTGAAAACAGACTGTGATATGCAAAAAGCATGAAAGAATGAACAAAAATGCAAATTAACCTAAAAAGAAAGTTGTTTCTCAGTATGTGTGCACTTGGAAAATTTTAGATGACTAAAGAATAATTTGGAAAATTGATGAACTTGTTCTTAGGTTGACCGGGACTCATTCACCACTTTGGGCTAACCAATCCTAGATTAGGAATTTTCTACACAAAATCTATTTTCCTCACAATGAACCCTCGGATATGACTGACTCACTTTGTGACTTTAGAGGGACTCCATTCACCGCTATTGGTACCCGTTCAATCTTAGAATTTCTACAACTTCAATATTTTGTTATGCACCTTTACACCTGTACAACAATTTCTGATGGAAACCCGATCTTAGATCTCAAAAAAATCTAATAGCTTTAAAATGTTTTTCTAACGGGGGGTTTTCCTTGGTCAAACCCCTAGTTGCGTAATTAAACCTTGAATAGAGAAAAATCTGAGTAAACCCTAAACTTAGATGTGTTAAAGGCTAGGAAAGTTTGAATCATAACAAAAACCCTATTTTATCGATCTAGAATAAGACATGCAAAGATGATTCATATGATGCAAGATCTCAACCCTAGAAACCTTACAACACATGAAAAATAGGAATGAAATGACATGTAAATGATAAAAAATAAGATGCAAACCTTAATTTGAAAATAGTGTGAAAATGGAAGATGAAATTAATAGGAAACCAAGTCCTTAGGCATGATTTGGTGACTAGTTGCACCTCTTCACCCTAGATTTCTTCATGATTAACCATATGAATCCATCATCAACCCTTTGCAATTTTGGATCTTGACAATAGAAGTGAGCTTCAAGACCTACAAAAGCCCTAGTTTATTGTCCTAAAACTTCAACGTTTGCTAATGAAACTTGTTATGGAAGACTTAACTCTAAAATTGCTCTTGAGATATGATTTAAAAAGATGATCAAAAGATGTGTGAAATGACTTGAAATGAGTATTTATAAGCAATAACACCTTATTTTCAAGTTAATTAGACCTAAGAGGCTAGCATTTACCCGAAATAAAAGTTAAATTAATTAATTTCCTACTTAATTTTGAATTTTCCCTCAAAGGGGACTCATTCGCCACCCTTGGTGAATGGGTCCCACCAAAGGGGACTCATTCACCCAAGGTGGAAAATGGGTCCCACTACTATTATTTGAAGGTGGGTTTTTAGGGTATGATGTAATTAAATGTTGTTTGTCAAGTTTTATGTGATTTCTCAGGTAAAACAGGCCTCTAGATCAAAATTAATGGGTCTAAGGGGCCTATAAATGTTGTTTTGAAGGGAAATGATGTGAAGGGACTCAAAATTGGGTCTAATTATGTGTGCAATTGTCTCTTTTCTCAAGAGGGTCCAATTTTCTACGGCACAAATGAAAACCCCCAAAGAGGAGTCCAAGGTGATGATGAGTTGGACCCTGATGAAAGAAGGATGGTGAAGATGTTGAAGGTTGTCAGAGGAGAGACCACTGAAGTGAAAATGGAATTTCCCATGTAAAATGGATAGTGAAGAAGTATTGAATTGGATACATGCATTGGACAATTACTTTGAGTACAAGGAGGCAGTAGAAGAACAAAAGGTAAAGTTTGCTAAGAGTAAGTTGAAAGCCCTTGCCCTAACCTGGTGGAACTATGTATAGGAGGAGAGAGTGAAAAATGGAAAAGAAAAGATAAATTCATGGGATAGGATGGTGTCTAAGGTTAAGATCCAATTCTTTCCTGGTGACCATGCCATTCAAACATTTAGGATGTTGCAAAACTTAAAGAAAAATGAGATGGATGTTATGGTCTACACAGAGGAGTTCCTTAAATTGATCCTTAGAGCGGATCATGTTGAAGATGAGGTTGAGAAGATAGAAAGATATATGAATGGACTAAGGTTCAACATTCAGGAAAAAATTGAGTCTTGCCACATCTAGAATAATGGAAGAGTCCTTTCAGTTGATTGTTAGGGTAGAAGAGAAATTAAAAAGAAGGCAGGAAAAACAAAGTACATGAAGGGGAAAGAACTTCAAGGGAAAAGGATCTTTTGGTGGAAGAGGACAAACACAAAAATCACAAGGTGAGTCAAGTGGCAATAAAGAACAAGGCTCAAAGTCAAGAGGTGGATTAAGAGGTAGAAGACCTAATGGTAGAGGAAAATTTGGAGGACAAGGAAAAGGTTCAAACACCTTTTTAGGGAGATGCACTATTAGTGTAACCAATTTGGTCATCAAGCATGGAAATGCCCGAAGACGCAACCTTCAACATCTCATGGTGGTGAAAGGAGAACATATTTGGTGCAAGAGGAGGATTGTGAGAGTGTTAACTCTCCTTCTCAGCATGATGCTCTAGAGGTTGGAGAAAATATGATGATGAGAAGAACACTACTCAAGGTTCCTGTGGTGAAGGAACCCCCACAAAGAAAATATTTGTTCATAATAACTTGCAAATCACAAGGCAAGGTATGTAAGGGTGTTGTAGATTCTGGTTCAATTGATAATTTAGTTTCTTTGGAGATGGTTGAAAAACTAAATATGAAAAGGATTCCACACCCCATGCCTAGGTATATGCAGGATCATCATGGAAAAAAAAAGCCTTTAAGAATTGGCAAAAATCAAAAAAAATAAGAGTTAAGGCAACTTGACATAAAAATTTGAATAATTTATCTATATTATTTCAAAAATATGTAGAATAGAATCTATAGCAAATTGAATTTAGTTTCTATAAGAATAGAATCTGTAGCAAATTCAATTTAGTTTCTAAACTACTAGGTTTTTTTTTTAACTATTTAATGAAAATTTGAAATTTCAATCATTAATGTAGTTAAATTTTAGGAAAAAATAAGTAGATTAATGCAATAAATACCTAACCACAATAAAATGATAATATTTTTTATAATATTTTATAAATGATAGAGACTCTGTCCCAATGTGATGCATATTTTTTATAATTTTTTTCCTAGTTAAATATTTAATTATAATTTTTATTATAGCTTTTTTAAAAAATATAAAAACCCATATGTGGAGGCCACCTTAACTTCATCAAAACTTCGTAATTCACTTTTCAATCCTATAGTATGCAGAGCATAGAATGTGACACATATTTTTTATTAAAAAAATGTGATATTGTTTTAAAGCTATAGATTTTTTTCAATCAACCTATGAATCAGGACTTTAGTAATAATTCAAATACAAAATGAATAATAATTATTTATTAAATTAAAGTAAAGCATAATTTATATTGGCGGAAGAGTTGAGGAATTGCGCTTTAAAACCCTTTTCATTTCATCAATTTTGGGTAAAAAGTCATCAGCCACATATACCCATCATATTGCCACTTTTCCATTATGTCACATGATCTACACATACCCACCTTATAAGGTTTCTTGGCTGAATAAGGGTCAACAAGTCTTGGTCAATGAACAAACATGGGTTGAGTTTAACATTGGGGGATACAAAGATAAGATATTGTGTGACATCATCCCAATGGATGTTTGTAACTTGCTACTAGGAAGACCCTAGCAGTATGACAAAAAGGCCAAGCATGATGGGCATAAAAATACATATGTAATTTAAAAATATGGTGTGTACCCTAACTCCTTTGCATTATGACAATGTGAACCATTAAAGTTAGGTCAAGTCATGTTAGTGACCCCAGGGAGAAAGAATTCTTGAAAATAATGAAGGAAGGTGGTCAAGGGTATGCAATCATAATCAAACCCAAATCTGTTAGCAACAACCAAGGAAAATGTGCTAAGGAAGTACAAAAATTTGTTGAATAAGTATCAAGACATAGTTTATTATGAACTCCTAGTTCTTTACCCACCATTAGAGATGTGAGCCACCACATAGACTTTATACGGGTGCAAACTTACCCAATAAGGCTACATACAAGATGACTCCTCAACAAAATGAAGAAATAAGAGGAAACAAATTCAAGAAATGTTAGATAAGAGTTTGATAAGGGAAAGTTTAAGTCCATGTGTTGTTCCTCTGATGTTGGCACCTAAAAGGTGGGGATTGGAGAATGTGCAGTTCAGGAAATCCAATAAAATCACTATAAAGTATAGCTTCCCAATACCTAGAATGGAGAATTTGATGGATTGTTTGGGAGGGCTTGCTATTTTTCAAGGGTGATCAAAAGTGGCTATCTTCAAGTTAGGATAAAGAGAAAGAGGATGAGTGGAAAATTTCCTTTTAAAATCAATTAGAGGTTGCATGAATGGATGGTAATTCCTTTGGTTAGTCAAGCTGCTCCAAGTACTTTTATGAGGTTAATGAATAGGAGTTTTAAAGCCTTTCATAACAAATTTTTTTGTTGTATACTTGGATGATATTCTTTTGTTTATTAAGACCAAATAATAACACTTGCAATATATTTACATGGTTTTGTAGAAGTTAAATGAAGAGAAGTTGATGATAAATCTCAAAAAATATGAGTTCATAAAAGAGGAACTAGTGTACTTTGGTTTTGTCATCTCTAAAGGTTCATGGAAGATGGATCCCACCAAAGTAGAAGCAATTATTAGTTGGCCACTCTAAAATCAGTAGGGGAGGTAAGAAGCTTTCATGGTCTTGCTAGTTTCTATAGAAAATTTATAAAGAATTCTAGTCATATTTGCTCTCCAATTATTGACACCATCAAAGGGGACAAAAGGAAAAGGTTTCAATGGAATGATGTGGCAAAGAAAAACTTTCAATATCTAGAAAAAAGAGTGGCACAACAACCTATCCTTGCATTTCCTGATTTCAACAAAGTCTTCACAATAGAGTGTAATGCAAGTGGGTTTGCAATTGGTGCAGTCTTGATTCAAGAGGGTAGACCTATAGCATTTTTTAGTGAAAAGCTTAATGAGGCCAAAAGGAAGTATTCCTCATATGATTTGTAATTGTATGCAATGGTCTAAGCAATGAAAAAGTGGAGACATTATCTCCTTCCCAAGGAATTTATTATTTTCACTAGAAATCATGCTTTGAGTTTCTTGAATATCCAGAACAAGTTGAGCCATAGACATATGAAATGGGTGGAGTAATTACAAAGCTATAGTTTTAGCATAAAGCACAAAAAAGGACAGACAAACAAGGTGGTGGATGCCTTGAGTAGAAGGTCAATGTTGGTGCAAGAAATTCAACTTCAAAGTGTGAGAATAGATTCCTTGGAAGGTATGTATGAAGGAGATGAAGACTTCAAAGACGTATATGTTGTTTGTGATTAGTTTAAGGGTGCTTTTCATGATGAATATTTTGATTTTTTGTTACAAGATGGATTATTGTTCAAGGGTGGCCAGTTATGTATTCCAAAGTGCTCCATGAGAACTAACTTGATAAAAGAGAAACATTGTGGAAGATTAGGAGGTCATTTTGGGGTGGATTAAACATTGGAATATGTAAGGAGATTTTACTATTTTCCAAAAATGCAAGTGGATGTTAGAAAATTTGTGCAAAGTTGTGTAATTCTCCAAAGTGCAAAGGGTTCCAATTCAAATGCAAGTCTTTACCAACCCAAGTTACTAATACCTAATAGACCATGGGAGTCTCTCAATATGGATTTTGTGTTAGGTTTTCCAAAAACTCAGAGGGGTTATGATAGTGTGTTTGTTGTGGTTGATAGATTTATTAAAATGGCTCATTTTATTCCATGTAAGTGCACAAGTGATGCTTCTTATATTTTAGGGTTATTTTTCAAAGAGATAGTTAGAATTCATGTTCTACCATTGACAATTGTGTCAGATATGGATTCAAAGTTTGTAGGTCACTTTTGGAGGACCCTTTGGAGGAAGCTTCAAACAAACTTGACCTTTAGTACTATGTATCACCCACAAATGGATGGGAAGAATGAAGTAGTCAATATATCACTTGGAAATTTTCTTAGGAATCTCACAAAGGAACATGGACAATAATGGGACTTGGTTCTTTCACAAGCTGAGTATGCCTATAATGATTCTATCAATAGGAGCATTGGGAGAAGCCCATTTGCAGTGGTATATGGATTGAAACCTAGAGATGTGTTTGAGCTCATGGATTTGAGTGGAATGGAGAAAGGAGTGTTGAGGGAGAATAATTTGCAGAGGCCATGGGGGAAATACACCAGCGGGTTAGAGAAAACCTTCAAAAAAGTGTTGAAAAATACAAGAAACATGCAAATTTGAGAAGAGATGTTCAATTCAATGTGGGAGATTTAGTACTTGCATATTTGAGGAAGGAAATTTTTCCAAAAGTAAATTACACAAAGTTATAGATGAATAAAATTGGGCCATGAAAGGTGGTCCACAAATTTGGTGAAAATGCTTATGTGATAGAACTCTGTCTTGGAGTTGCTATCTCTCCAATCTTTAATGTTTTTGACCTTTATCCTTTCAAAGGATTTGTGTTTGTAGGTGAAGAAGCATGTGCATTTGAGGTTTAGGATTAAGATTGGGTCAAGGACCTACCACCAAGTCATCCTTTGAAGCTTGAGAGTATTTTGGACACAAAGGAGGTGAAGAGAACAAGGCACAAAGTGTATAATGAATATCTTGTGAAATGGAAAGGTCTCCCTCATGAAGATTCAACATGGATGATAGAGGAGGACATTAAAAGGCATGGAATAGTTGTTCAAGACCTTATATCAAGTGGAGCCTGAGATTCTTTTGTCCCCAGGTGTATGGTGCAGGGGCATCTAGTCAATTTGTGCAATTTTGGTCTAGTCTTAGAATTTTGGATGTTTTGAGTCATGATGGATGTAATAAGATCATAATAGACCATTTTCAATGTATTGGGTCTCATGGGGTCGAGTTGAACACATTTTTTCTTTTTTGTAAATGTTGTCAAAAGTTGCTTTGCAACATTGCAATGTTGTCATGTTTTGGAAGTTCAACGGTCATTTTGTTTAAACGTTAGTAATGAAGCATTATTTTGTTGTTGAAAAAGTTTAAATAGGCCTCACAATCTTTGAGGCAAGGTTCTAAAGTGTATTTGAAACTATGCAAACAATAATAAAAGCTGGCTTTCTGCAATTTTTATTGTAAATCTGTTACTTCTGAGGCATTGAATGCGACTTCATTACAATCTCTGAATGACGCATAAGGTGGTGGAGACTGATGGTGGCAGGTTAAGAACATTCTAGTTTTGATATGAGTCAATTCCACAAATTTTGGAAGCATTTTGTAGAAATTATTGGGAGCGAGGTTCTGAAACCTTAAATTTTACACGAGGGTTTGTAGTAAAAGACCATTCCACTGTGAAATTCTTTGTAACTTATTGGAATGGCACTAGATGGAGTTTTTCATGTTTGATAGGATTGTAATTGCAGGGGATGGAGTTAGAGATTTTGTTTGTGCAATCCCTAGCCTAATATCTCAATGTATTAGGCTAGTTTTGATAGGTAAAGGTAGAAATAGTTAGACGAATGTGTGGATGTTTCAATTGGTAAAATCTATGGTTCAAGACCCCATGTGACTTCTTTAGCACAGTGGAGTAGAGATTGGTGATTGGGAGAAGGTTTAGCATATACTTGCTTTGTAAAAGAGGCTTAATTGGGCTTGAGGGCAGCGTAGCGGTCCAATTTTGGAGGTGATGTTCTAAAACAACCCTAAGTACAAATCTAATATGTTGAAGAGTCCACAAAGGGTACTCTAAATGGTAATTGGTTCATGGGTTTGAGGCCTTCTCTAAAATATATGCCAAAATCTCATTGTTTGATGTGCTACAAGGGAATATGAGTGAGTTGTGAGTTAGACACCAGGTTGGGGTTTGGAAGATTGAAAGATTGTTCGAAACTGGTTGAATTGTGTTTGGTAATAGACCTCTACCCCTGCTCTGCATCGAAAAGTCATTTACAACATCTTTACAAAACATTGATAAATATATTTATTTAGTTTGCAATGGTCCAAAACCTAATGTGGATGTGTAAAACACCTCAAACACTAGATCAAGATGACATTAAGTCCAATTTATCATTAATTATTCCCATATCAAGAAAGAGATAATTTTTCCTACGCTACAGAATGATACTTTGTCATTCTTTGACAATTTTTTTAAGTGCAAAAAGGTTGGACATAAAGCTAGTCTATGTGAGAATAGATTGAATAAAAGAAACAATGGAAGGAAGAATGTTGTTTGTTGTAAGTGAAATAATCCTAAACAACCTATTAATAACTGCAAAAGAAGAAAAAATAATTATCTGATGAAGAAGCATGAACAAATCATCGATTCAGAAGAAGTGAGAAAAGAGATGAAAGGATCTAGAGAAAGGAAGGAGAATTAAATCAAGTTGGATTAGAATCATCAGTCTTATATGTGCCAACCTCCGTTACAGATACACTTGTCAATTTTTGAGTCTAGCAATAACTAAGGGGGAGCAATTATTAGAAAATTTAATAAACCCCCTCATCAATACTTATGTCACATAATGACAAAACCATATTTAATGTGGTAATGAATTTAAGGAATTTATCAATCACATGTGTGAAGAATGAAGTTTGCAGAATTTGAAAGAATGGAGGCACACATAATTTTTGAGGTAATCTACCTACAATTTGAAGCATTTATTGCCAAAGCATTTGAAATGAAAGAAATAAATTTTGAGATATTTCAAGAGGCATATGTATTTTCAGAGAAGTATGCAAAGGAAATTTAGAGATCAATTCAAAGTTTCAAGGTTTGAAGGGAAGATCAAGTGGATTCGAAGTGTACTAGATATCTATCTATTTCTTATTGGCATTTACTGAGGTATTCCTGTTTGCACAATATTTCATTTTTATTTCTATGGATATTTTTAAGGTTGTGGATAGTGTACGGATAAAGTGCAAGTTAATTTGAGAAAGTATTTTAAGAATCTTCTAGAAGAGTCAGCTGGTGGATTCTCTTGCATCCCTCCTAGAGTGTTTACCATGTGGAAGATATCTATGCATTTTTTCACATTAAGATAGAGAAAATGTCACCAGTCCAATTGAGTATTCTATGGAAGAATGAATTGGAAGAGAACCATGATTCCTGCAAAGTTTTAGTTGAGAATAAGTTGGATGTTTGGTGGAAATTCCCTTTGTTCAATTTTGATAGGAAGCATATTCGAATAGTTTTGAGTAGAATTCATATTAAATCTTTCTGGATTGATGAAGCACATTTGATTACCAGAGAAGCAATCAAAGATGTAATTGGTTTGTGTTCCTCTGGACCAATTCCTAAATGGAAGGTTGTGAATGAGCAAGGGATAATTGAGGTTACCGGTATGACTCTTAAAGGGAAAGAGGTTAATTTGAGATCAAT
>VDFB02152627.1:0-16695 GCA_007258455.2 Sequoia sempervirens
TTGTTGGGTGGGTCGTTTACTGTTTTATCTTTACTGCCACTTTTTTTTTTGTTCAAGGTTTTAGGTACCCTTCAAAACCTGTTTATCGTTGATAAAAAACAATGAATTTTAAAATAGAAATCTATACACATAATTATTTATTTATTTTTATATTAAATATTTTATATTATATTAAAATATCAACTATTATATTTCAAATGATAAAAATAAATATTATAATTAAGCAAATTCTTTGTTATTCTCATGTAACTCAAAAACATTATTATTCTATAAGACAACAATAATTAACAACTTCTATCTAAGAGTAAACTAAGTTTAAACATTGTAAATAAATCTATATCATATTCTTTAATGTAGATACAAAGATAACACTAATTAACAACTTCTATCGAAGAGTAAACTAAATTTAAACACTGCAAATAAATTTATATCTTCTTTAATATAGATACAAATATTTCATAAAAAGATATAATTTTTAATTATAAATATAAAATGATCCCATTTATGATTTTAAAACAAAGAAAATAAGTATTCAATCAATTTTCCTTTTTGAGTTCTCTAATTCATTTTGATGATGGATCACAATCTGAAACGTTGATGCAAAAAACTATCGACACAATCAAATCTAGAAACAATTTAACAATAATCTTTATAAATTATGAAAATCTATTACCATTAATAAATACTCAATGTTTGTAGAACTTATTATTGATGGATCTTAACCAATTCCAATGGTTAATTTTTAACCTTGTTATGGAGATTGCAACAACAAAAGGCACTTCTATTCTATAATGGAAGCGAAATGCAAAAAGTTGTCTAGTGACTGATCCATCAAACTTGCACTTTTCCATCACCATGGCCTTCTTTGGGCCCTTCCCTTTTCCCACACTCAAGCACAACCCTGTACGTGACTGCAAAAAATGAAATTGTCTATGGTTTTCCTTTTTAGGAGCATTGATACTCTTCCACTCTGCACCAGCCACATTTTCCTTTGTCACTTTATTTATGCCCACCTTTGAGTCTTTGGATCCCATTAATACGCGATTACTATTGCATTTATCCATATAGTTCTCGAACCTTATAAAACAAAAAAACATGGTCAGGTTAAATAATTAAATATTTAATAAAATTAAATGAAGTAATTAACTTTAATCAATAAATTAAAATAAGTTATTTCAATTTGAATTTCTATAAATCAATTTTTAAAATATTAAAGTTTGGAATAAAAATAAAAGAAACAAATTATGTTTTCTATATAAATGTTTTTAATGATATTTGTTTTGGGAAATGTATATTTTACATTACATATATATTTATAAAATTGAAATATTATTAATAAAATTTCAAATAATGAAATAATTATACCTATTAAATTATAATCAATGTATTATTAAGTATAAGTTTGATATTTTTTATTAGTCCAGACTAATTGTGTGTAGTTTGTTTGTGATTAAAAGGTGATGAGAAAACATAGAAATATAATCTTGATTTTTTTAACTTAATAATTATTTTATTTTATTTATCAATTATTATTTAAGAGAGAGAGAGAGAGATAGATGGAGATAGATGGAGATAGATGTTTATTATTAATATTTGAAATTATATAAATGTACACATTGTCTATCTCTCTATCTATCATTGTCTATCTATCTATCTATCTATTTATATGATCTAATTACAAATAGTCTTTGTATACATAAAATAATATTTCAAGAATATCAATTTAGAACTAAAATATTCTTAAATTTCACATAAATTAGCTATAAAAAAATAGCATACTTATCTTTAGAAAATTATTGTCATTCTTGAGGTGCTTATTTCACTTTTAAATTCACACATTCAATTAAAAATAGGTACCTCCAAAGTGATATATCTATTTGTCTTTTAAATAGTTGCAATAAATACATAATATTATTTTAATTAAGCAATAATTTTCTTTTATAACTTAACAAAAAAAGAAATTTAATCCTCCAATAGCATCACACTTATGTCTCCTCAAAAAACCTAGCTCCACTTTCAAATGAGTTCTTGTTGCTCCTAGGTTCTTCTAGTATAGCAACTAGTGATGGCATGGGTATGGTGATTTTGTCCTCTATCATCGTGGATTCTTCTTATCATGTTCCAACAACATTTTTACCTAGTGGTTTAGGCATTTGATCTTATTCTTTGGACCATGTGATGGGAACTTTGGTTGTGGTATGGGTGTCACATTATGTCTATGCCTTCATCCATTAGTGGTATGTTAGGATCTAGTTGGAATTCCCCTTTGACCTATGTAGTCATAGCAATATTGGGGGTACCTTTTGGATCTCTTGGTGGGTATTTTATTCTAGGTTTTCATTCTCCTTAGCTCAAAAAAAATCCCTAACTTGTGCTCAACCCTCTACTATCCTCATTTTTAGATAGGATTTATTGAAAATGAAAAATATTATGCCAATAATGGATTTATCTACAAATTTATCACTTTTGGATTTCTCTTCATGACTTGCATTTGTGGGTTTTGGAGTCATGAAGACCTCTCACTAAGAATAGAATTGAGATTTACCCTTGTTCTAGATGTTTTTTTATTGTTACATTTCAATCTACTATGGATAAGGAGACAATGTTGGATGGTAAGGTCAATATTCCCTTTTACTTAGGTCTTGATTCCCTTCCTTCAACTCTCTTAGTAAATACATTAATTTCTTCCCTATTTGGGTAGTATTACCTAATATTACTCTTCATTTTTGGAGCGATCCTTATTTTGAAGTGATAGAAAATGCTATTGGTCATTTCCTTAGGGTTTACTTAGTCTCTTTAAATTTTAGACACTACCAATGCTCAAATTTTTGTTGATATTGATATCTCCAAGGCTCTTCATGAATATATTTTCTTGATGGTGGTATATATAGACCTTGGTATCAGTTGATTATGAGGGCCTTACCTTCTATTATAGAAGATGATTTTCAATTGGACACATTTCTTCTTATTGCTCTCACTCCTTGTGACCAATGGTGGGATTGAATACCTAGTGGCATAACACCCTCCCTAAATGCTTAGACTATTAGTGTCTTTTTGACTTAAAGGATGGTGATTTTCCTATATCCATAACGATGGATCTTGATGTAGCCATAACAACCCATGTTCTTGAGATGGTTCCCTCTATGACTATTATAGCTTAGTCAATTCCTTTAATGGCTTGTGATTGCCAATCCTTAACTCTTTCTCTACCTATGGTTTCCCTGCAACTTCCAACTTCTTCTAATATATATTATCCATCCTTGCATGAGGGATCTTAGGTTGAGGTGATGGATGAGGGGTTCCCTTACCTTTCTTCTTGATCTAAGGATGGTTAATGGTGTAGCTTTGGCAATGATTCAAAGTGACGACCTCATCTCTATGGAGGATCTAGGTAATGATGTGTCTTGGATATTTATATAAAGAAAGAATATTTTTTCCTAAATCTATTTTAGATACCCACCCCTAGGCTACAAGCATGTGGTTTGCAAAGAAGGGATAAAGCAATGTATGTTGGGTTACCTATTTTTCAATGGCAGCTTGGATAAAATTGTGTTGTAGAATGAATTTATTGGTAGCCATTGTATCCCTTGTAAGAGGTTCTAGGCTCTTTTAAAATCTAATTTAAAAATTTATTTTTGTTAGCTATTTTACTATTGACCAACTACTTTTTTACCAACTTCTTGTTATATTTAGGTTTTAGGAGCATGTGAAAACCTATTTACCCTTCAATAAAAAATAAAAAGAAATTTGAAATAAAAATAATTTTAATTCATGAAGATGTGTTTTACACATGAAAAAAATTGAGAAACAACACATCATTTCATATTCATTTAAAGAGATTTGTAAAAATTATTTTAATTATTTAATCTAATTATTTTAAAGTACATTTCTAAGATACAAACACATCTCTTAATCTCATACAATAATTGATATTTCCCATACATTTTTTAAATAATATATTTAAAATATCTATAATATTTTATATTTTAAATTTATTTTCCCAACTTGTAAGATATAAAATGTACTTGTGGTTGAACAGATACCTGTGATAACCATCTGCAGAGCCTGAAACCGATTTCCAACCATAATAGGCGTTCAGTTTCCCCTCGCCTCCTTTAACGTTGGGAACAGAATAAACTCTGGGGTCATCTGGACTGACATAATCAGACTGAAAAGCGCCTGCAATGAGGGAGTCATCATAGGCTGTCAAGTGAGGATATGAGTCGCTTATCGGGCATTGCTTCTCTGTGCATTTTGAGCATGCTTTGCACAGACCGCTGCTGTTTAAAGACGCATCTGCACCACTCGCAAGGAGAGCTAAGATTATGAGTAGCGCTACAGCCATGCCCCTCATCATCCTTACTAATTCACCACCGCAACTGTCTCAATATCCTGCTCCTTCCTTAGGTCGATTTATATAAACCAAACACTTGGAATAGTCCGCTGTGGGCGCAGGGGCAGGCCCCTCGAAACGTCAATTCTAATGATATAAACGAACTTTGTGTTTAACTTCCAAAATTTTGCAGAGATCCATTACCACGATGAAGACAAGCTGGCAATTTCTTTATCAGCCAAAGATTCGCCAGTCTGCGGAAATCGACAGTATGCCTGAAAAAAAGAGAAAAATTCCGTGCCAGTTGTGATTTCGAATGAGTGACAAACTTGATGTAGGTCTCGAAATTTCAGAAATGATCTGGCGCGTCATTACCAAAGCTAAACGGATTCATTTTCTTTGGTGTCGATAAGATTAATCCTTACGATCTTCGTTGAGACTGTCAATTTAACGTAAGTGTTAACTGTGACAGGCTTTATGCATTTTAATATGCAGAGGGACTATAAACCATGTAAATCAGAGGTAACAACCGATCAACAAAAATAACAAAAACACAACTATATCATAGTAGGAAAAAATATGATCCAACACCAAAAGAACAAAAAAATCTCAAAGATAGCTATAGACAAACACCCAAAAAGTATAGTTGTAGCCAAGTTGCCGATCAAAGCACAACACCAAAACAACATGCGTAAGTGGTGCTATATTTTGCCCTAGACATCCTCACAACCTTAACCTTGGTGTATCTGAGAGATGAACTTGGGAAGACCCTTCTTTCTCCTTTGAACAATAGTCTACGAGTCCTCAAATTGAAGAGGGGGAGGAACCACCATAGTTGACACAACCACATGCATCAAGCAAGGAGAAAAATGCTTGACTAGAGATGTTGACCGTGTTGAGGGCCCTTAACAACTATAAATGGGAATTGCACCACTTTTTAAGGACAGCTCAAGAGAAACAAAATTAGAAATTTTGAATGATCATATAAAGAGTTAAAAGTTGATGGAGCTAGAAGATCGGTAGGAGACATGGTAGGAATCATCATAGGAGTCAAAATCGGCAAGTTATGTTCAGAATGATTTGAACCCTTTGAATCAAAGTCACAACTCTTAGGAAACATCATAAGGTGGTGGGGAGGGTATTCTACCATAATTTGGGCAAGGTCACTTATGTACAACATGAGGACAATTCGAAGAAAAATGTCTTGTAGCAAAACATCACTTCCAATGGAAAGGGATACACTCATAATCAATTGATTGTGTCCAAGGCTAGTTATAAATTTGTAAAATAATTTCACCAAGGAGAACTTTCACAAAGTCAATGTCCATTAAGATATAGGTGAAGGAGGTATGAGAAAAACTCAAAGTTCATAGTAATTGGATTGACCTTCAAAAAGCAACCAAGAACGTTAGTGATAGCCTCAAAATCAAAGTTGCACCAAAAGTGTTAGTGTAGATAAGATAATTTGACCCAAACTAGCATAATATGTTTGGACCCAGTTAAAAGGTTTGATGAAGGATATTGAAGATGAACTGGTGGTCACACATCCAAATTCTATCATCAAAATTAATTTCCCTATTGTTAAGAGAGTCAAAACCACCACAAAGAACCCCGAGGACGGGTAAATCTCCACCCTTCTCTCCCCCAAAAAAAATAAAAAAAATAAATATTTAGAGACCCATTAGTGCAAGGCTAGGAGGTATGGCCATAGGCGGCCAAATCTCCAAACCAAATCCTCAGAAAAAAACAACTCGTTTTCCATGACATCCTACCCAAAAGCCACTATGGGGGCAATCTGAGCGCAAGGGAGCAACTGGGTCCTCTAGCGAGGAGAGCGAGAGGTAGTTGTGGACAGAGAAGGGATCGTAACCATAACAAACGACATAGGAGGAACCTTTCTGCCAATGGAACCACCACTAGAAGAAGTCTCGTTGCGAAGGGCATGAGTTGGAGAGAAAGGAGAGCCACCAAGCAGCACCCCCTTCGAATAGTCTATCGGCGCAAGCAAATGTGCCATGTCCACTGCAGCCGACGCCAAATCAACCACCAAATTGTCATTCCCACAGGCGTGGGAAGCCCCCAAAATCGAAGCCATGGGCCATAGGGAGTGGCGGAAAGGGATTTCCAGGAAGCAAGGTGAGGGTATCAGAAACAAGCAGGAGTGGGAGAGGGAGTGTCCCCATCCAAAAATTCCTAGTTCATGTGAGAGATATTTTATGTACCTCAGATTTATCTTTTTAACTACATATTTACAAAACTTTGTTTCTTTATTTTTGTACTACCTGAGAACTGCCATAGGTTGTCGCAAAGATTGTAGCTTTGCTTGGTCAAATTTAGGTACTGGTTTGTAATATTCTTAGGAACAAAATGGTTCGCTCTTGAACCTTGGCACCCTTGCACTCATATATCAGAATGACATGCAGAACTATAACAGAATTAATTTTTATCAGCCCCTAGGCAGAGGAAAGTTTGTGAATATTTTGAATTACAAACTGTTATGAAAACTTCTGCTATTGATTCAACAAAAAAGTATGTAAAAACGGAGGTTAATATTTATGTTGGGGGTACAACATAATTCCATATATGGAAATGAATATTATTTTCAATAGATTGAGGGTGAGATAAGGTATGTGGAAATGTTAACCATGATTCTAAACATAGAATGATAAATAGATGAAGTTTTGATAGCATATTGGAAATTCTTGACAAAATATGATGTAGACTATGATATAAGAGGACAAGAAACATGTCATAGGTTATAAAATTTACTTCTTAGCATTTGTATTAAATATGAATTATTTTGATATCTAATAAGAACTAAATATGATTCCAAACTAGCAACCAAATACATGAAGTCTTATATAAAATGCCCTCTTTAATTAGAAAGGATCTCTATAATTAAATCAGCATGTATGTTCTCAAATTGTTTTCATTGCAAAGAATGAAAATGGAAAAAGAGGAAAGAAAAGGTAATTTTGAGTATGTTCTCCTTCTTTTATGTTATTCCACTTAAAAGATTTAAACGTTTTGATACATTTTCTTAGGAGAAAGATTCTCCTATACAAACATTTTGATACACTGACACAATTGTAGGATTTAAAAGTAATAGAGTCACAAAATGGAAGTGCATGAACACAAATACATATCATACTTTGCACATTGATTGCATAATACAAGATGAATCTATTGGCAAAGAAGACATGGTTTTTTGGTAGGACAAAGCCTTAGCTCTCCTATTAGGTTGAAAAATGAGAAGGGTGTTCTAATGGAGGCCAATGGTGAAAACGTGCAGGGATATGCCAAAGTCTGATTGTACATGTTGATCATCAAAGCTTGCACCTCTCCAACAGTCTTATGGGATATTCAGTGAGTGGGGGACTGATTTGTACCTCACTGAATACCTCCAGGATTTTTATAGAAAGCCGACTCTTCTTTGGGCTTTGGAGAAAAGGGTAGAATAAAATGTAAACATAAAACATAAAAATGGTGATGCGCCAACGCTTTTACAACATTTTAAACCCAATCATTCCTATGAGTGATATAATTAGACACAAAACGCCACAACCCTTCATTGTTGGAAAGAGAACCAAAAAAAAGGCTAACAACAAGCACATTGTAGAATTTCAAATGTTTCCATAGGTAGTGTTCATTAAGGTCTGATCAAACATAAATATTTCTAAGGGTGACATAAAAAAATTTAGAAATTGCATGAACTCTCTCTCTTAATACAACAAAGTATAACAAAACAACAACCCTTGAAAAAAATAGAGAAGTCCACTAACATAATCCAGTTTTCACAAGTTATTATTCTACCATACAAGCATACATCATGGAAATCAACCACTCAAACTATTCAAATTCAACTTGACATAGTGTTTCATTTAGAACAAAAGCATAAAGAATGAAAGCTTGATAAAGGCCATACATGCAGAGTCTCAAATATTTCTTGTCAATAATTCATGCTTTAAATATCAAATGAACTTTAAAATAGAGGTTAGATGCCAATTTGATAATAGTTTGAGGTAAAAAAGATATAACATGCCAGGGAAAAGCAGTTCTACAACTTTTACTCCTGAAAAATAGTTCTATATCCTAAGAAAACTAAATAAACTTTTCCTCATCAAAGGAAACTGAAACTTGGAATCCAACCCTTTCATCTGTTGTCGCCTCTCATTTATAGTTGCAGAAAGAGGAAACCACCGCCACAACACAAAAGTAATTACTATCAGATGTTGGAATTTGATAGCACATGATCTAATCATAGATATTTAGTTAGGTCACAACAATATTTTCTCATCAATTCTCAACTGCCGCATTAATGATTTTCAGATATTTAGCAAAGATAGTTGTTTGTAAACGATCAAATCCTAAGAAATAGTTTGAAAATAGGTCCAGTTGACCAATCACGTCATCCAATGACACCAACTCAAAGCTTCCATCCTAAAAACCAAAAAAATAAAAAGGCCAACAAGCTTCAACAAACTCCCAAAAGATATCACTTCATAAGAAGTGCAATATGCTTGCAGCGAAGAGATGACGTGTCGAACATGCATAAACTCTCAAGCTCATGAATATAGCTTCTTGAGAAAATATCTGATGAGTTGACACGTGTCCCAACTCTCTCCCGAAAAGGAAGGGGAAAAATGAAAGTTGTGCAGCCACCACGTAGCGTATTGCGCACCTTTCTGATAACTTTACTTGAGCGCGGGCACATCCAAAACTAAAAAATATTATATAAGTTGAAAATCAAAATGATTGAGGAAAAAACACTTCACAGTTTTGGTGACTCAGAAGGGGTCTTTTCTTGTGGAGGCACGAACCTAGGCCTTTGGAAATTCTTGGAGTTTGAGGAAAGTGGAATGCTACGCCTCCCAATCTGCATCAGTCGGCCGAACAAGAGTACAAATTTTCTTGTATGGTTGCTCTAGCTCAAAAAATTATTTGAAAGAAACAAATCCCCATCTAGAAGAAACCGCTCTAAGGTGATAGTAGAGTCGAGAAAGAGGAAAAATATCATGCTCAATATCATCAGTCGTGGGCGTTACACTTGAACCTGGGAGTTTTGTAGAATTTTGTACCTTGCGTCGGATCGTGTTCATGACTTGCTCAATTGTTAGCACATCTCCATCTAGTGAAAGAAGAGGGGGAAGCCTGAAGTCGACTAGGACACCAAAATCTTTCTTGATTTCATTGACCTACTTATTCAACACCATTTGACACTCCTTGCACTTTACTACTACCTTGTGACAATTGATGATCTTGTTTGCTTTGATGGAGGCGACCCTCCAATTGAGAATCCCTGCACTTTTTAGGGCCTTATCAATGATGATGCACAACTCTGAAATAAAGCTTTGGGAGTCCACAACTTAGGGTGAGCATGTTTTCATAAAGTGATCGACCATTGGGCCAACCTTAACATTCAATTCCTGAACATCTCTTAAGAATTGTAAAGCGAGCTCGAGAATGGCAACAACAACTATGATCTTCTCTCAATGCATGGATATCAACCTCTTCATTATTGGGAGTGTTTTAGTTCCTCGTGTAACAACTAACTCTTGGTTAAACTGATCCTCTCTTTCTCTTGCACTTTCCTCATTTTGACTTTTTTCTCTGAGGGTATTTGTCAGTTCTGAGCTCAGCCTCTCATAGTCCACATATACCACCTTCTGAGTGGCCTTAGCTAGGACCACTTTGTCATGTCCAGGCGAGTCTCATTCAAATCGAAACCCTTGGCTCTGATTTCGTAGTCCACCATTTGCATCTGTCCTTTGGGCTTGGACACGAGCGGCTTCATGGTAGTGATTAGTAGGGAGTTTCGCTCTTCAATGAAGCAAGCTTTGATCTTTTTGATGGCAGGCAACTTGGCATTTTTTAACAATATTTTTTTCTTTCTGGCCTGCTTGGTCGCATTGAAATGGTCTTGGAGAATTTGAGGGACATCGATGCTCTGTGCTGCAATGGAAGCACCAGGAGGGATTCCAAAAAGGATGAAAGAAGGAGAAATTTTGGATGTATGAGCATGTGGGGAAACAAAAGGAAGCGTTATCATGGAGAAAGGTGGGATGCCAATTTGATATTGGGCAGGGGAAAGACCAGTCAGGGTGAAAAGAGAAATGGGTTGAAGTAGAGGTGTCTTCCTAGAAGTAGATGTGCAGGGAGTGATGGCTAACACAGAGGTTTCAACTATTTCAATGGGGGCCCTTGACATGGCGATTAAAGAATCAATAATGTCCAAAGTGGATGATGGTCGTTCGACACACGGGGAAGCTTCAAAAGATTCGTTAAAAGTGGTAGGGGGTGTATTTAGGATTCCCAGGGTTTGAGGATGGAGGATTCCTTTCCATGGGAGGAGGCAGAGGAGTAAACAAAGATGTAGAGGTAGGAAGAAGAGAGGGAGTAAAACTTACCTGGGCCACTGTGGTCAGAACATTTTGTAGGGAAGACTCTACTTCTTCTTCCCCTTAGGCTAGTGCAGTGGGTACACCTAGATCTTGGACCCACCTTCTCTTTGCATGACCAGAACTAGTATGTTCTGATCATTTGGCAGTCGATCCTTCCTAAACTTGGCCTTCGATGACCGTAGTGGACCCTCTTGGGGATCGTCGGGTCCTTTTTCCTTTATTTCGGGCACTAGGGGAAGATGTGACTTATGAGTCCCTTTGCCTTGAGTCTCTCTGACTGTCAGATTCCCGAGGCTGAGAATCCCGACGTGGAACTTGCTCCTCGTCAATTTCATGGCTGGTCTCTAGATTGCTATTGTCAGAGTTAGCCTCCTGGTCATAAATATCTTTGAACTCCTCATCATGTGGCTGAAAGAAACTGAATGGGGCACTTGGGTATCTCATCTCTTGTCAGAATCTCCAGAAGTCTATCTTTTTCCTTTCCGACCATCCCTTGTGCTTCAACTACGTGTTGAGGGATTTTTCCATCGAGACGTTCCTTTGATACTCCGCTTGTCGTACATAGAAACTTAGCCATTTTGGTCACTTGAGTGGAATATGAGCCAAGTCAATGTATACCTCCAACCTTTCTTGAGTCAGATTTCTCCTTTTCTTAAAATATTCCTAACTCTCATGTTTCAAATTGAAGTGCTTTATTGGATTATAGTCCCACTTGTCACAAATGAGAGATAAGCCTAAGGCCGCCAGTAGATTTGTGAGATCACCCTTAGCCTTCTGCTTATTCAGTGTTACCTATCTGTTAGTAATTGAGAGGGAAAACAAATATATATTTGTTTTGTTTCTTTCGATGCCATAGACATTGTCAACAATGATTGCCTAACGACATGCCTCCAATGTGAAAACTTTTTCTGTTACAAATTTGGGGAGTCGGAAAGGCTCCCTAAAAAAATTGTGAAATCTGATAATTGTGAAATCGTCGCCTATGAAATAATCCATCAGGGTCGGCAGATCTTCTATCCATTGTATGACCTTAGGAGAGAAATGACCAATAGGGCGTGACAACAAATCTTGAAGCATTGGCCCTAGAAAATGATCAACAAACTAGTAATAATCCCCTGTTTTTGAAAGCACATGGGTCCACACAAAAAATGGCTAGAGACAGCCCCTTACATCCAACTTAGACATTGGTATATTCCTCTCCAATGACTCAAAATTCCAATGCAAAATTAAATGATCCAAGAAAGATGAATACCTGAATTTAGACTTAGTACTGTAATTCTTCAGTTGTTCTAGCATGTTTCCAGCGATCACCTCAGCAAAATCATAGTACCTCTGGTTCTTTTCCCTTTTGAGAACAAAATACAGGCCCAACTAAAAAGGATTGACCTCCTCATCGTTGTTAAGGCCAAAAACCTAGGCCAACATTGAGAACACAGACTGTGTTTCCTTGAATTTCCTACATGAAAGAGGAAAGAGAAATGACCTCTCTCTAGTTGTTCCTTTGCTTCATCCTCATAAAAATTTATTTCCCTGGCCATTTCTTCCTCGAAGATATCCATATTTTCTTCATCAAAATGTTCAGCACCCCAGGTCATAGGGATACACAACATATCCCATATGGCTTATGTAGAAATAGTAACTTTGATCCTGCTGCCCTTAATGGATTTTGTCCTTTTGTTGAATCTTTTGGCACATGCATCGACCAGGTCTGAGAATGGATGTACAGTAGGTAGTATGAATTGTGGAAAACCACAATTCCAAAGTTGAAACAAAAAACCCTCTAACGGTCCATGCTCCACCATTCTTTGAAATGCACCCTCACTAAAACTTTTAGGGTTAGCTAATAACCTAGGGTTGAAAAAATTGTCGGCGATATCTTGCTCTGCCTCTCTTGGGATGTGTTTATCAGAAAACACCTTACAGAATTTGAAGGGCTGCTCCTCAAGTGCTGGGGTATTGGTGAACGAGTTCTGCCCAAAAATATTGGCATAACCAGGCCTTTTTCTTGAAGCTACAACTTTTCTACCAGAGGTTGATGGTTTTTCCATGGTTGTATCAGGAAGTTGTAGAGAATTTCCTTAACAAAAAATGACCACTTTCATTTTGCTTCTTTAGAAAAACCTACTTTTGAGTGTGATTAATTTCCTTAATTGTACATGCAGTGCTACGTCATTACTGACGGTCCATTAAATGCTGCCATTGAGGCGATATGTGTGGATTTGAGATTCATATCCCTTGGTAGTGCTAAAAATGTCACGAGAATGGAATTAGTACATTCTCTCCACTGCCTCGTTTACAAATAAACTCATTGCATTGAAGCACATGCTTTTTGCTATGTTAAACATGCTGAAGTGATGCAAGGTACCCTTGAAAAGATGTGATCATTAATTTGTTAGAGCTTAGTGCATTAATCCATGTCTTTTCTCATTAGTAAGTTGGCTAGTGCTGATGATGGAAAATGACACATGTCAACAATTGGCATACGAGAGCATTTACTCCCAATGCCCAAATTTATTTCTTAAGACATTCTGTCAGATTCTCCGTATGATTTATCTACCCTCCTCCATTTTTCTTTGATATTTTCATGTTGCCGTCAGGCCAAAAATAGATCTTTTGTTGGTTTGGTTTTTCGACTTATCTTTTCTATATATAGGTACACCACCTTATGCAATATTCATTCAAACATATAGCCTCTTAAGTTTAGCAAGCTTTCTATTGTCTCCCATTCCGCCACAATTCATTGCTCTCTCAGAATGTCTGCTGGATTAGGCACTCCTATTCAGCTCCTCCCACAGAGGCCACAATATTGCTTTGTGGGAGAGGTCACTAGTGACCGATTTTTAAGTGCCTGGTGAAGAAGTGCAACTACCTCAAGCCTTGTTTGCATTTAGGTGGGTAGTTGGCCAAGACTTCATTAACAACGAGAACCAACTCTGGAGCAATTGCAACATTCTTTCCTGCTTCATGGCTTTGCTGCTTGACCTGAATGTGGCCAAACTCACGATAATTAAATTATGCCATCATATGTTAAATGTTGCACTGATGGAAGGGCTTGTCGAGATAGTGCAAGTGGCTATCCTTGGCGTTGGTATCTCGGGTGCCATGGATCTCCGCAAGCATATGGACTTTTGGATAGACGTACCCTAGTTTCCCTTCCTTTCTGAATTTTTCACCATGGACCTTGAGATGCATTGCTGCTCTTCTCAACCAAGGGCCACCTCTCTGCTATGAGAGTATGATGTGGAGCGTGTTCTAGGGCTTGCCTAGAGGAAGAACTTCAAGTTTCTGGTGTAGAGCCGTGGTGAATAGGCCTTTGGTCTGCGTCGTGTGGAGCTCGCGTGTGTTGTGTGTTCAACCCCTTTTGTACCCACTGAAAATAGAAGATGAAGAAGAAGAAGAAGAAGAACGATAGCGAGCCTTTCAACTTCTTGGACAACATTTGGAGGCTTTTCTTTACTATTTTTTTTCCGTTACCTTCTTTTTGTATCTTTTTATTTTGTAACTCTTTTGGAGTTTTGCTTTCGAGAGCCTCATGTTTAAATTTGAATACCGAACTTTGTATTACATTGTAAATTTTGATGAATATAATATAATACAAACCTTTCATTTCTTTGTGTTATTCTCAAATGGCTTATTCTTAAAATTTAAAATGTATTTACAATTTTTTTGCATTATGGTACATGATTATTTTTTTAAAGAACTTCATTATTTTAATGGAATAACTTTAGATAAATACCATTCACCCGGTATATATAAGTGTTTCCTTCCATATCTTCAAGTTAGTACTCATTCTTTTCTTACCTTTATCGGAAGGGTCCCTTCCATAGTGCTTGAAATTTGTGTGTTGCCCTAGTTTGTGAATGCGTTCATCGTACTTTAGCACCTAGGATCCCCTCTTTGAATTTTTGGGTTAGAGGTCTTTTTATCGAACCATGCGGCTTTCTGCTTGTTTTTTTGATGGTTGATCATGGATCCATAATTTTTTTTCTCTATCTTCCCCAGGTTTGAGGGTTACTGTACACCTCCATTTTATTAACTCTTCAATTTTTAGGGCTTTCAATAGTTGTAAGGCAGGAATTTCTATGAAATGGATAACACTACCTCTTTTTTTGTACACCAATTCATAAGGGGAGGTCTTCAAAATTTGATTGGGAGTAATTTGGTCCACCCATAGAGTAGCTCACAGATGCTTTTTCCAATCCTTTTGTCGTTTTGACCCAATAAGCTTGATTAACCTAATTAGGTTTTCATTGGTTGAGTCTGCTAACCCATTTCCTTGTGGTTTGTAATTCGATGAAGTTTTAAGGAAAATCCCATGTTTAATAACAAAATATGACATTCCTGATCCTACAAAATGTTAGGCATTATCGAATATGATGGTCTTGGGCAGGCCAAATCTAGCTATTAGCTCTTCAAGGAAATTGACAATTTCCCCCTCTGTGGCATTTTTTAGGGCTACAGCCTTCGTCCAACTTGTGAAGTCGTCAGTCGCCATGAGGATCCACTTTTGTTCGGTGCTAGAAATAATATTTATCATCATGATAAAATCCAAACCCCATTGAGCAAAGGGTTCCTTAGTTACAATCAGGCTCACGGGCAAAGCGACATTCTTTCTTCGACCAATAAAAAATTGGCACTAGGTACACTTTTGCACCAGATGGTGTGCTTTGGAAAACATAGAGGGCCAATAATATCCCACTCACATTATCTTTAAAGTGGTAGTCTTGCTGAAGAAATTTCCACCCTCAGGACTTTGATGGAATTCATTGAGAACTCTTTCTACTTGTAGCTTGTCTAAACATCAAATTAATACACCATCATAATTTCTTTTGAATAATACACCCTCAATTAATACATACCTAGTGCCTTGCAATTGGTAGTATCACCTTTTATGGAGTGGAAGGTTGGTCGAGTAGTACCCCTTTTGCATATACTTTGTTTGATCAGCCACCCAAGATTCGTCGGACTCAAATTGGTTCAAGTAGACCTGATTGGTCTCTTTTTCAGCTACGAGACTTGATTCTTGTGCAATGTATTTGCACAAACCTCTTCCTGAACCAACTTGGTTGGTCTAATGTCCACATCATATTTTAGGATCTTGGTGATCCAATTTTCCCTCTTTTATGTTATCTCACCTTCTTTGATATATTCTTGCACACTAGGATGTGCCACTAGAATAGTGATCTTGTTGGCCGACACCAAGTGTAGGAACTTCTTTAAGCTTTTAACAATGGAAAAAGCTTGTTTTTCTACAAAATTATACTTGACTTCATAACCTTTAAGGTTCCTTGAGTGGAATGCAATAGGATGCTCTCCATTATCCTCCTCACACTTCTGAGTGAGCACCGAAGCTATGCTATGTTGGCCACTATACACATAGAGCAGAAAGTCTTTGGAAAAGTCAAGATTAACCAATATCAAGGCTGCGAAGATGGCTATATTTCATTGCTCAAAAGATGCTTTTCCTTCAGGGGTCCATTTGAAAATCAAGTTTTTCTTAAGCATCAGCATAATTGGTCTCGCAATGCCTGTGAAATCTGATATGAATCTGCTGACAAAATTGATCTTCCCCAAAAAAATTGCAATCCCTTTTCGTTCACTGGTAGGGGTAATTCCATTATAGATCTAACCCTTTTTGGGTCTATTGCTATTCCCTCCTTAGATACTACAAAGCCAAGTAACTTTCCTTGAGGTACTCAAAAAACACATTTTTTGGGATTCAAAGAAATCTTGAACTGTTGGCATTTCTGGAAAACCTTCTCTAGATGATCAAAGTGATCATTTTTTTACTTTGAAAACACTGTTAATTCATCCAAATATATTAATATAATCAAGTTGATCAATCCCTTGAAATCAATATCCATTTCTCGTTGAAAAGTCACACCAACATTTGAAAGTCCAAACGACATTTTTGAGTATGCAAACATTCCCCACTTAGTGGTAAATGTTTCCTTATGTTGG
>VDFB02152628.1:0-21222 GCA_007258455.2 Sequoia sempervirens
TAGTACATATAATGAAAAAAATCAATCTTTCTCATTGAGAAATGATGAAGAAAAAACATTATACTATATTATATGTAAATAAATATATGATTACATAGTGTTTTATAATTATTGGATGCTTCACATCACATGTATAGATCAATTCATTTACATTGGAATGATGATTAGTGAATGCTTTGAATTGATAAGACTAAAATTATGAAATACTCAAATCCTAAAGAAATTTAAAAATTCTAATAGTGAATCTTTCATGAAATTATTCTTAATTTTCTTTGATTTCTAATGTTGCAGGAGGAAGACAATCCTTACAAAGAATAATATTTTCTCAACACTTTCCAACCTGAAAATTTAGAAGAAAATAATGATTTTAGTTCCTTGTACTTCAAATTTAACAAAATTTATATTCATATACATCACAATGAAGAAATAAAATACCCAAAAAACTAGATATATAATGACAAAAAACCAATCTACCTTATTTCCATTATGCAAAAATATGAAATCGCTGAGCTCTTCATCCATTTCCAAATATTTTCTTATTTCAAACAATGTCCAATTTTCTTCCATTGATAAAGATCTAAAAGGAATTTTATTCATCAAAATATCAAATGATACTTTTGGAGAATGGGTTCCATCATTTTCATCTTGGTAATTTGGAATCCATGTCCATTGTCCCAATTGGTGAACATGTCTCCACCTTCAAAATTGGAATCTCATGTATAAAATTTGTCTTGAAATCCAATAGCTGAGTAATATATTAAACTATGTAACTATTTTTATATATAAACTATTAATCATCATAAGTAATAGAATTACTAAAAAATAAACACAAAAATTTACCTGAAGGAAATTGTGTCATGAGACAATCTACATTCTATTTCTTCACCATTTTCATAGTGTACTCTTTTGTCCCACTCGAAACAAAATAAAGACTTGAGCAATCTATCCAAGGTGATTGAATACTATATGTTTTTTTAGTTCTCTGAATGGATGACTTAGTTTTGAACATATGACAAAAAATGTTGATTGGCATGAATACACTAATGTGCACATTAATTCCTCATTTTAACTTCATACCTTCTTGCACCTCTTCAAAACTCTTGTAGCAATAAGAAGCTATGGTTGAAGGATCTATATTTGGCCATCCAAGTGAATTAAGCATTGGTAATGGAATCTCTTCAAGTTTTCCATATGTTGCACCAGTTCTTGGAAGGATATATGTATATTTATAAAACCATATCCCTTGTTTGATCAACCATGTGGAGTCCTTTCCAGCATAAATAATTTCTCTAACTTCAAAATGAATAGCTTGGAAGGTACTTGTAATTGACTCAATAGGTTCCCACTCCTCCCAATTTGAAATATAGAAGCCTATAAGAATGAAATGTTCATTAGTAGTAAAAAAATATTTAATATAAAAAATGACATTGCACTAAAATAAACAATTTATAAAGCATTCTCACTTCAGTACAAAAATATTTCTTACTCACAATTAGAGCCAAATCAAAAGAAGTCTATTTTTTCTACAATTGATTCTTTCAACATCTATTTTTTGTCATAAACACGTGCAATTTTAACCTCTGATACCTTTTTACCACTTGGACTTGTTTTGAACTCTTTGATCATTCCTTTCCAATGATATTTGACATCAATTTTTTTTTTTTTTTAACTTTATGTTTTCCAATCTGTAAAGGCCTCATCATAACCATGGAGTTGATAGATAAGGTCATTGGAATCCAATTTCCCTCATCATATTTTGTGTTGTAAATCACAACATATTTCAACTCACTTGAAGGTCTTCTAAGTTCCATTTATTCCTAAAAAAAATGAATTAAGAAAACATAATTAAATAAATAAAATAAAAAAATCTTAAAATAAGAAATAGAAGTTGAAGTTATATATATATATATATATGCTAAAAATGTGCAATTAATTGTCACCATTGAACAATAAGATTTATATATAATGTATTGAATAACTAAAATTAAAATTAAAATTGAGATCATTTGAAATCACAAGCATGATCGGGACAATTGGAATGACGAGATATGTTTTTTTGTATTGAAAAATGCAAGTTACAAAATGAAGAAGCTGCAAATAAAAAATAGTCCAAAAGACTGTTGCTGAGAGCAGCAATAACACTAAAACATACAAACAAAAAATACAACTAGAGTATGCACATTATCAATATATTTCTATCTACCATACATAGAAAAAGTTATAAAATGAAGAAGTAGTCAAAGACTACAAATAAAAATAGTCCAAAAGACCGCTACTGAATAGAGCAACAATAACACTAAACCATACAAACATAAAATACAACCACAATATGTACATTATCAATATATTTCAATGCTTGGAATGACCAGATCTTTTTGACAAAAAGAAAAAAATTAAAGGACCACTTTGTATTACACAATATGAAAATCATGATATGGTTAACTTTACTGATCCATGAAACCACAGGCAAGAAAAGAAATTGGAAAGTTATTGCATATATTCTTTCCCCATAAATTTAAGCTTGGCCTTGACCACAATATTATAAAAAATACAACAAAGATCTATACACTTTCCCACTATAAAAATAAATTAACAAAAACTCCACCTGAGCTTAACTCATGACCACAACTCAATCAATTGAGTGTGTAGAAATACTTTCAAAAGACTAAAACCATGAAGATAAAAATTAACACAATAAAATAATGCAACCTTAAGAAGGGAAAACAAAGAAATTAGTGAAAATTCTTCCCTTGTAACAACAAATCTTCTAAATAGCTAGCAAAGTAAGTGTCTTGGCAGCATATAACCCTAAAACCACAATAAATATTCATCAAACAAGCTCTGAATCATCTAATAAACAAATAAAATGAACCAAATTTCATGCTTGAAATCTCTAGAGCTTTCAAGAACAACCCACGACTCAAATCCAGTATATACAGTTGGACCATTAAATTGAAGGAGCTATGGAAAAACCCTTGCTTGTCACTATAAAAGAGTTGCCCAAAATTCGGTCCATGTCCACTGCACAATTTATAAACCCTTTAGTGGATATTGACCCACAATCTAATTTGATATAAAACCCACAATAATTTATTTCCCTGAGCAATTGCATAGCATCATACACCACCTTGCAATTTAATCAAAATGTAGGTAGATTAAGACTGAGCTCCATGTCATCCAACCTTGCAACACTTGTTTGATCTTTGCAAAATACAAAAAAATACAAGGAAATATAAGAGTTGATTTTGGCAGAGCTGCAACATGCAACAAGCGTGGGTGGATGAATTTTTTTTATTTTTGCAACACTTCATAAATGATTTTTATGATTTTTTAATGTTTTCTTAAATGTTTTTTATATTTTTTTCTTAAAGAATAAAAATATTTTTTTGAAAATATAAAAATTTCTATAATAGAACTTATTAGAACTTAAGAATATAAATCTAAAAAACAAAAAAGAATATTTTATATTTAGAAAGATGAATGAGATATAATAGGATATGTAGAGTTAAATTAACCATCATGAGTTAATTCATAAGATTTAGAAAGTTTTATTTTATAAAATAAATAATTTTATTTTTATTTTGGATGATATCACCGTACAAGTTGATGTCATCTTTTAGTTGATTTTTGATAACTTAAAAAAATAATGATGTCATCCTTAGGAGGCCCATTTTTTATGTAAATTTCCCCTAATTAAAATACTGAGAAAAAAAGTAGAGAGCTTGAATGTGAAGGTTGATGAGACAATGAAGAATTCTATTGACATAGATGGATATGTATCCGATGAACATGATTGTGCAAGAATAGAAGAAATTATGGAAGAATAGGATAAAGATGAGCAAGAGAAGTAGGAAAAATAGGATAAAAGAGAAGAATATGCTCTAGTGATGTCCCCTAGGACACTAAAATATGTACAAAGGAATCATTCAAAAAATTAGATTATATGAGACAAGAAAAAAGGTGTGTTAACTAGAAGCAGAGCTACTGCTGAAGTAAATTTATGCTTATTCTCTGAGATTGAATCGAAGACAGTAAGTGAAGCTTGTAAAGATGAAAATTGGAAGGAAGCAATGAAAGAACTTTTGTAGATTGAAAAGAATTAGACTTGGGAATTAGTCCCAAGATCGGTAGATAAAAACATCATTGGATCAAAATGGGTATTCAAAAATAAGTTGAATGAGAATGGAGAAGTTGTTAGAAACAAAGCGAGGGTTGCGTCTAAAGGCTACTCACAAGTAGAAGGCATAGATTTTCAAGAGACTTTTGCCCTGATAGCAAGAATGGAAGCTATAAGGATGTTCTTGGCACTTGCTGCTTATAAAGACTTTAAGGTCTATTAGATGGATTTCAAGTCAACATTTTTGAATGGTGAACTAGAAGAAGAAGTTTATATCGAATAACTGGAAAGATTTTAGTTAAAAAATCAACTAGATATGGTGTGCAAATTGAAGAGAGATTTATAAGGGTTGAAACAAGCTCCTAGAGCTTGGTATGCAAGGTTAGACATGTACTTGATTCAGTAAGGATTTAGCTAAGGTATGATAGATAGTAATTTGTACTTTAAGATTGAAAATGACAAAATATTGATTGTAGTTGCATATGTTGATGAAATTATCTTTGGAGGAAATGAAAATATGTGCAAGATGTTTGCAAAAGAGATGCAAAAAAATTTGAAATGTCTATGTTTGGGGAGATGAATTTATTTCTTGGGCTACAGATTAATCAAACAGAGAAAGGAATTTTCATTTCACAGTCTAATTATGTGAGAGAGATGTTGAAGAAGTTTGGGATGGATGGTTCTGAACTGGTAAGTACTCCTATGGTGATTGGTTACAAATTGGGTAAAGATGAAAATTCACCTAAGGTTGATCAAAGAAAGTATAGATCTATTATTGGTGGACTATTATATATGACTCCTACTAGACCAGATATCATGCATGCAGTATGTCTTGTGGCTAGATTTCAAGAAGATACGAAGGAAAAAAATGTTGTTGCAGTCAAAAGAATATTCATATATTTGAATGGCACTCCAGATTATGAATTGTGGTATCCTAAAGATACTGACTTTACACTTAGTGCCTATACAGATGCAGATTGGGTTGGATGTGTAGATGATAGAAAGAGTACAAGTGGTGGTGCATTCTTTCTTGGATGTAGATTGGTGGCATGGGTGAGTAAGAAGCAAGATTCATTCTCTTTGTCTACTGGTGAAGCTGAGTATATTGTTGCTGCATCTTGTTGTACAAAAGTTCTATGGATGAAATAGACATTGAAAGATATCATAGTGCTATATTGTGATCCCATTTCTATTTTTTGTGATAATACAAGTGCAATTAAAATTTCTAAGAATCCTATGATGCACTCAAGGATGAAGCATATATCTATCAGATATCATTTCTTGAGAGAGAAGGCCGTGGAGAATGAAGTAAAAATTGAGAATGTTTTGATGAAGGATCAAATTGCTGATATTTTCATGAAGGCTCTTCCTAAAGATACTTTTGAGTATCTTCGAGAGAAGTTAGGGGTTATTTCCCCTCCTTTCTTGAACTATATGCATATGGAGATGCATTATTCTTATGGATCTATGGGTCTATCTTTCTTTTGGACTAGTGTTTTGGAGGCTGCCTCTTAGGGGGAGTAGGTAGTATTGAAGGTGTTGTCATTATGTGTATTCAACTTGTTATGTCAAAGGAGAATCAATGGAAAATATTCTTTTTCCTTTGCCATTGATTTCAAACGGGGAGAGAAGAAACATGTGAAAAGAGAATGAGAAGAAACATATAAGAGATCATCTTCTAAGGGGGAGAAAATAGGAAAATGTATTTAGAGATAGTATGTTGTCTTTGATGGTTTTTCACATCATGTGTTGCCATCAATGACAAAGGGGGAGATTGTTTCAAGAATGAAAGTGTTGTGTAAATTTTGCAAGTGTTGTCATTGATGTCAACTGTTCAACTGGTTATCTACTAGTTGCTATTGGTTGTACATGTCAAGGATATTGCGAAAATAATAATAAAGATGTGTTGCAAGTGTTTAGTCGTTGCTTTGGTTTTTGGTCCAAATTTTCTCCTATGGTTGTGCGGTTCAGATATGTTGTTCATGGTTGTTAACAAATGTTATATTCAGATTTTTGGTTGCTGATTCATTGTTCAGTGCAAGCTGTGTTCACTAGTTGTGAACTATGGTTTTCTATGTTTCTGGTTGAGGTCTAAGAGAAATGTTGTTGGTCTTGATTTCTCTTTAATGAAGTCTTATGACTTGCGGTTCTAGAGTTGTGTTTCCCTGGTTCTATTGAAGATAGTTTTGGTGGTTGAAAGATTCATGCTTAATGGTTCTATATGTTTTACATTAGTTTGGCCAATCTTGTGTGAAATACTACTTTCGAGGATGATGAAGTGTGTTGGATCTTTTTGGCTCCCTTGAAGCATGTGTTTGGGTCACCCTCATTCTAATTCCACCCTAGGATGTTTTGGCACCAACCTAATTTGAATTTGGATTTGGATGGCTGACTTTGGATATGTTTCAAAGTTGAAGATGGTATAAATGCAAGATGAGTTAATGATGAAGTGAAGATGCGAGAGTGAAGAAGAAGAGTGATAAGAGAAAACAAAAAGTTTAGTTTGATGCGACATTGATTTTATTCAGTAAGTGTGTGTGTGTTGCGAGTGTGGGAGATCAATGCGAAGCTTAATACTGAGTTTTCAAATGTAGTGAGTAGAAGGTGAACTCTATCATTCATGCAAGTTGATCAAGTTACTATGGTGGAATATTTTGTTGCATTGGTATTGTAGTATCTCTATAACAAGTCTACTTTTTCTTCTTTTTTATCTTTGTGGCAGTGAGCCCTTCAGGGTGTAGCCCTGTTGGACAGTGAGTCCTTGTTCCAGACAATGAGTCCTTATTTCAGGAAGTGAGCCTTGTTTCAGGTAGTGAGCCTTGTTTCAGGAAGTGAGCCTTTTTGTAATCAATTTTGATATTCTTTATAGTGTGAGTTAATCCTCACCGTGGTGTTTCCCTCATTGGGTTTTCCATGTAAATCTAGTGTTATTGTGTTTATGTGCTGGATTTGAGTTTCTACATTGGCATTTGATGATTAATCATTTAAGCAATTTCAAGTAAATTAGTTTTGGTAACTGAATTTAAAGGTTTAATTATGTGACAACTAATTCACCCCCCCTCTGAGTTGTCCTATTCAACATAAAAATCATAGCATAGGTGGAAAAAATATAAAATGCTATATATCATTCTATTTTGGAAAGAATTTTCCACACACCCAAATTCCTACATAAGGTTTCCAGAATAAAGACAAGTGTCAACATGTTTATAATTTTTGATCAAAAGTGAGTGAAATTTATTGTGACTTGCTAGTGGATATTGATAATTGTAAACAAAGATTTTGGCACCCGAATGTCTTTATGGTCCTTCTAGGGTTTTTCACCTAAAAGGGGGAAAGATTGGGCCAAAATGCAATGTTTACATACAAAGATTGATGTGATGTGGGGTGTAATATTCCTAATTATGATTTCTAAATGCAATAAACTGAAAAAAAATGATTTATTGATGCTAAACCTAAGAAATGCAAAGTGCTAGAAAACACAATGATGTATGCAAAAACACCTAAGAATGCAAGTAAACGATGAAAGAATTAAAAAAAAACTAGAGAGGTGCACCTGGAATATGAAATTTGATGCAGAGAGGCTTTGGAATCCTATAGAATTGACTAGAAATGTTGACTGGGACACTTACGCCAAGCTGGGTGGCTTAGTCCAATTTCGGGGAAAATATGCCAAAATGGGAATCTGCCAAATGGGTACTCGAAAATGTAAAAATCACTTTTCAAGCCTGGCAGTGGGAATAATTTTCCATAGATGGTGACTTAGTCTAGCTGGGGATTTTTAGAATTTTGGGACAGGATTCTATAGCTTTTGGTCTGCACTTCCTTTTCTAACAAGTGTCCAAATCTGAATCTACAGAAAATAGGTTGAAATTGGTATCCAATCTTTAATTAGGGTTATGTTGAATTTGATGACTTTGCAACACCCTTTTGACACTTTCCTCTTTGACAAATCTGCATACAAAGAGGGGAAAAAGGGTTAAGGGTTAGAGTATAAGGGTTTTCCTTGGTCAAACCCTGATTTGGTAATCAAACCCTAGATAATGAAATGAAATAAGAAGAGAATGATGAATAAACAACATGTAATGTCAAGAACTCACCAATTCCCTTGATGTAGAAATCTGAAGATATGCTATGAAGTGCTCCAATGGATGACTTGATTATGCTTAGAGATGCTTGAATTCTTGAGAATGATTAAGTGAATGAATGCTTGAATGTTGGATGAATTAGGTGTAAAATGAGGGGAAAAACCCTTTATTTATACTTGATTTTCCATTATTTCCCAAAAATAACACATCACAGGCCGACCTCAAGGATAAGAGAATAAAATCCCGCCAAGAAATTAAAATTATTTTTTATTTTTGTGCCTAGTGGGACTAAGTTGCCCAAGGTGGTGACTTGGTCCCACCATGACAAATTTACTGGGTGTTGAAAATTAAAGTGCATTAAATAACGTTTAATGGGAATATCCTAAAAAATACACTTAAGTAGGGTCAGAAAGTGCATTAAGAAACATGAGAATGGGTTGATTTAGTGATGAAAAGTGTAGAACAGCATGAGAGTTTGTTACAACTCTTTACAACACTTTGAAATAAGACTTGGTAAGTGATAAACAAGGGGTTATTTAAGTGAATTATAATGAAAGGGTCCTAGAAAAGTGTGCAAGTGGGTTACAACACTTCACAACACTTTTACAAGACATCCTAGAAGTCTTAATGATTCACAATGGTCCAAGACCTAATGTGAATGTGTTGGCCACATTACAACATTAAATCTAGGAAAAATCAAGCCAAAGTCCACTACGAGGGATATAACT
Organism: Sequoia sempervirens; assembly: GCA_007258455.2. Taxonomy (NCBI): domain Eukaryota; kingdom Viridiplantae; phylum Streptophyta; class Pinopsida; order Cupressales; family Cupressaceae; genus Sequoia; species Sequoia sempervirens. Next base: position 8,931 of record VDFB02152628.1, read on the forward strand.
TGAGAAAAAGTAAAAGGGTTACTTTTTTCGTGTCCACAATAGTGATTAAGGTACAACAAGCCATTTAATTCTTTATGTTTTTAATTCTTGAAGGTACTCTTCTTGAAGCCAAATGTCAATCCAAACAACATTTGCAATGGCTCTCCCATGTGCTGAGGAAGCGTGAATGCATCAAATTTCCAATTTGGCTCACCTTTCAATTGAATTTAATTATTATTCTAAAAAAATTAAATTTAAAACATGTAAATCAAGGTAAGATAACAAGATGAAGATCCTTTATCAAATTATGCAATATATTTTTTATTAAATTTTTTAACTATCGGCTTGATTTAAAACATGTAAATCGAGGTAAGATAACAAGATGAATATCCTTTATCAAATTATACAATATATTTTGTATTAAATGTTTGAACATAGTGGGATGTAGAATCAAGGTCTTAAATTTTCTATAAATTCAACTAGTATTATTGATGAAGTTCATCATAATCTTGATTACAACTCTGGTTTAAAAATCATTATGGAATTTGATACACCAATTTGTCTAGCCAGTCCTTGATGACAATTAGCCTTCCTAAGAGTAATTACTAGCCAAAGACTTACATAGATTTTTAGGTTACACAATAGATGGACTATATTATTTATCAAGATAGTGTTGGGCTTCAAATTTATAGAAGCTACAAATAGATATTAGATTTACACTAATATTTCTTCATGGTTTGTCGATTCTTTACTAGACATAGGAGTTTTGCAAGTTGATGTGTTATTCTTGGTGAGTCTAATGGTTTGACATGATTAACTAGGAGGCCTAGGGGATGCTTTGGTTGTTGCACACATTGGAGTGGAATCCATGCACCAAGGGATATTCCATGTTTCTTAAATGAAGGAGCCATTATAATCTAACATTCTTTTGTGTTGATTTTTCTGATGTCACTTTAGTGGGACATTGTTAGCTAGTCATTGTGGGATATGATTTTCTAAGAAATGAAGTTTTTTCATAATTTTAATAAATATATGTGAATAAATTTGTCATAATTTTGATAAATGCATGTGAATATTTCCTTTTACTACCAGTAGGATTATGCTACTTAGTAACTTTCTTATGTACATTTTGCAAGCACCTTTATACATGCTACATTATCAAAGATATAAATGTCAACATATATGTTTATATTATTTCCATTAATATTAGTTTTATATTATTACATATTTATATTATTTTATTTTAATGTAACAATTAAATAATTCTCTTATGTTATTAGAATTAAACTTGTATACAAATAAAAATTAGTGTGGGTGGAAAAAATATCAAATGTTGTACTTCTATTTTGGGATGAATTTTCCACACAACCAAGTTCCTACATAGTCTCTGAAATGAAGCTCGAAGTGTCAACAGATTTATAAGTTCTGATCAGAAGCAAGTGAAATTTATTGTGACTTGTTAGTGGATATTGATAATGTTTAAGGTACAACAAGCCATTTAATTCACATGTGTTATTGCCAGGTATTGATATCTTTGTTCTTTAAATTTTTAGCTATATATTTCATGGTCAACCCTTCTTTTCTCCTACTTCTATTCTTTTTTCCTTCTTCAAAGCTTCTATTCTTTTTTACTACTTCTATAATTCTATTCTTTTGACTTGAAACATGTCCCCAATTTAGAGTGTTTATCCCTTGTCGACATTGGGAAGTGAGAGACAATTTACCTTTCTCAAGGGAGAAGCTACGCTGTGTTTTCTTATATCAATATGATCAAGTGGTGTCAGCTATTACAACAGTGTTTGGTAGAGACTGGATTCATAATAATCCTTTGACTCTCCCATTTGAGGTTGCTTCTTTATTTGTTTCAAATCTAATGGATATTCTTTGGTGTGTAGAACTGGTCAAGTTCCTTGTTGGGAGTTATCTCCAGCCTTCTGTCTTCTCATTTTTTTCTCTTTTTGAAGCTTTAGAGAGCTACAATCTTAGATCTGTTCATCCATGGTGGGATTGGGTGGCTTTATGGACAAGGAAAAGCTACTAAATGGTGACAATAGTGTCTCAATTCTATATACAATGATCAATGGACTTGTTGGCAATAACCTTTCTAATTTTAATTAAGTTCATTTTATCATAAAGCATATTGAAGAGGACCCACATGCATGTCCTCTCTTTCCACCACCTTCTGATCTTTCATAGCTCAAGTGAGAGTTATACAAATTAGTCTTTTGTATCGATGTAATATTTTTCTTAACTGCTTCAATTTTAATATAAATTTTAATGTGTATTAAATTATTAATCAACTATAACAATATTTTTCATGGTATGGATGTCATGTTCAATTTTTTTGTGCATGGGCCTAGTTAGGCCCTAATTGTATGATATATCTAGCTTCTATAAAAATGATTATTTTTTGGATTAATATAATACATGCAACCCTAGATTGTTCTTACAAATAAAAAATATATTAAAAATTTAGAAAATTCAAATTAATGTATAAAAATAATTCACCATTTGATGAACATTCAATGAATCGATGGACTTCTTTGATCCTTTCCCATTTTCTTAAGTTGTAATAGAAAATTGAAATTAATGTACACAAACTTTACATCATTTGATGAACGTTCAATGGATGGCTATAGTTGCATTCTAGAATAAAATGTGTGAAGTGCTAGACTTGCAAACTCGAACCTCCAAAATCAACCTAAAGCTGTTAGATTTACAAAGATTGATGTTTGACCTTTAATTCATGTATGCTATTAAAAACATACAAAACCTTACCCTTTTAGCCCCATATTATAATCCTTCAATACCTTTTCTGGGTTCTCTAAGTCATAACCTTATGTCTCACTTGCATCATGAGATTCCTCGACCCCCTTTATTTCCTAGAACTCACTTAAAAATACTTTTCCACATGTGCTGAAAATAAAAATCACTTAAGTGAACCCACGCTTTTATATCTTCAAGATAACCTACATTTATTTAATATAGAAACAAATTCACTAAGGAAGAGGGAAGCTGTGAAATGAAAAAAATTATGACACATGTTTTCCTTATATTGATTTCTACAATTCCGTGAGATTATTGTTCATTGAAGAAAATGTGGTTGTGAAACCACAGATTAATGCCATATGTACTTTCATGATGTTCTTAATTTAATGTGTCACTAGAAATATTTAAAAATAAGAAATAATTTCCTCTTCTAATCCAAAGTGATCAAAATGTATTGATTTGATAATTTTATATTGCAAACTATACGACATATTGTACATGATGATGTCATGAATCCAATTATCAATCAAAATAAGATTTGTAAATAGATTTCATATACACACTTACAAATAATTTTATGCATGTGACATAAATAAATCACTTAAGTGAACTCATGCTTAATATAGTTCCCTTTGCTTAGCAAAACATTTTTGCTAATCTGCAAGGTAAAATTCAATAAGGAAGAGGAAATTCATGAAAATGGCAAAAAGTATGACACATGTTTTCTTTTTATTGATTTCCACAATTTTGTGATATTATTGCTCATTGAAGAAAATGTGGTTGCAGAATAACAGATTAATGCCATATGCACTTTCATGATGGTCTTCAATCTTAATTTAATGTGTCAGTGGGAAATCTTTAAAAGATAAGAAATAATTTCCTCTTCTGATATGAAGTGAGCGAAATGGATTGATTTGATAACTTGATATTGAAAACTACACGACATAATATACATGATGATGTCATAAATCAAGTTATCAATGGAAATATGGTTTGTAATATATTTAATATTTTTTGAGTGCTTACTACTTGAGGTACTCTCAACTAACAGTTACAGTCTGCATGTAGACAAACACTAATCAAAATAACATTGTAAGTGGATCTCACATGAGTAAATTTAGTTACTTGGTTAGCACAAAAAAAAAAATATACCTCACATGACTCATGAGTAAATGTCATAGCCCATAAATAGGGATGGTGAGTTCAACTAAAATCATTATCATTCTTAAAAGTATAGAAAATGTTTTTACTTTTGAGTGTAATGTTCTGAATTCTAAAAAGTGTTTTTATTTTGTAAGGTTAATAAGGAATAAGATGATGTTGTGGTATTATTGGGGATACTCTAAATTCTCCTACCTCTAATTGTGTAGGTACAAAGTAAAAGAGAGACCAATTTCCTTCAAGTTTAGAATGGGTGCAATTGGAAAGATGTTGATCTGGTTCACCTGACCCTTGAGCCAATTTTTGAACCAAGATGAGGAGCTCTAGTGGAGATAAGTGATTTCACAGAGAGTCTGACCATATAAGTATTTTAATCTTGTTCAAATTGAAAGCCATTGATTTTTCATACTCCATTTTGACAAAGGCCCTCAAAGAGGAATTGCAAACTTTCAAATTCATTTTGTACTATCCTGGTACCTTGGAGCTACTCGAAGAGGGTGGTGGTAGATTTACTACCCTTTATCTTCTGCATAATTCTAGTTGGTAACTAGGATATGTATATTTTCTATATTCACAACTCCCATTTCCCCAGCATGGTAAGCAAGCCTTGTGGATTTTTAAAGTCATTTTGGGCTATTTTGGTAGGCTGGATTGAACAAATTATGCAATATATTTTGTATTAAATGTTTGTACTATCAACTTGTGCTTCACAATAATGGGATGTAGAGCCAAGGTCCAATTGTTTTTTTAAAATTCTAAACATAGTGGTGGCTTGGAGATATCATATGAAATCCCAAGATCTCAAGCATGGTTGGCAAGCCCCCTGGTTTGAGAATATGATCTATATCCTATAACACCACTACTAGCTTGCAATCAATTATGTCTGATGTAAAGTGACATGTTCCATTTATACAAGAGCTTGCATGCTCTACTCATATTTAAAAATCTATGTAACATTGTAATTCAATTGTAATAAAATAAATGGTTGTGTTATTCTTCATTATTCATTAATGATATGTTGGTTGTTTTTAATGAACCAAACTTCATCTCATTAGTTATCTATGAATTTTCCAAAATTTAATGATAAATAACTGTCAGGATTGGCTAAAAAATAGGTGAAAGCTTGTTATGTTTTCCCTCTGCACTTTGGGCTCTACAAAACCCAGGAGGGTGATCCCTACAATAAATCTTATGATAATCTTGTGCCAATTGTCACATACACTATAATTTAAATAGATAATTCTCCTTCAATTGTTTAATAGACAAAAAACCCTAAAGATCTAGCTAACCATCATGGTAATATCTGACTTAAACATGAGAAAATGTTATACCTTAAGCTTGACATACATTCATACAAAAAATAGATGTTGTAATTGATTTTGAATGTAATTGTGTGGAATGTATCATGAATAAGAAAATAAAAAGCTATAAAACACACCAATGAAACATTATATCAAGGAATTCAAACAATAATCAAACCGAAATAAACAATTCCCCAATGGTGTCTCATTGTCCTCTATCCCCAAGGATTCTTTAAGTCATTTTTCTCTCAAACTGATTGTGCACATGACTTTCCAAATGAAAACCTGAAGAATGAGAGATGCTGGAAATGCAAGAAATATTTTCTACATGATTGATTGCTAACCTAGCTATAGATGATTATGCAAAGATAATGATGATGTTATGATGTTGTTGTATGAAAATGATATGATGAACTATTGTAATTAAGATGCTGCTAATGGAAGTGCCATGATAAATCTACTTAATACTAAAATGAAAATACTGAAATGACAATGCTAAGATGACAATGCTAGCTAAAATTCTGCAGAGTGTAATTATGCTAAACTCTCTATATGCTTTTACTATAAATGAGGGTCCATTTATAGATTTTCCAAGGCATGAGCCTATGTGGTAGAAATCAATAGTTTGGATTTGATCTAGAGAATGGATGGTTGAAAGTGAAGAGGTTAGAGAGAAAAGGGGAGTGTGTTCCCTTTAGAAGAACAAACTACCAAGTGTGAAGAGGAATCAAATGGAGATGAAGGCCAAGTATCTCAAATTGGTTAGAATTTGTTGAGGATAAATGCCAAATTAAATATTAGAAATATTTAATTTCATGAGACACATGATGAGGTGGAAGGTGAAAAGAAGTTAGTAGAAATGTGCTTAAATTTAAATTTAATGAGAGGAGATTAATTAAATAAAACAAACTAATTAAATTTGTTCATTTAATTAAGACATGAAGAAAATGATTTAAGATAGAAAGAATTAGAGAAAATGAACTATATAAATAAATTTTTCAATTTATTTATAAGTAGAAGAATTAAAGAGCATTAATTAAATAACTTGTATTTAGTTAATTCCTCCAGACCAAATTTAAGTGTATACATTTTTCCCCTCTTTGAAGTGATGTGTTTGTGACACATTGCTTCAAAGGAAAAATTATTGATAGTGCTAATAAAAGTTTTTGATATGTCCTAGGAGCTGATTTTCAAGTGATGCTGTGTGTTGTCCCCTCGGGAGATAAATCAGGAAATTTTGAATTTTTAGGATTTTTTTTTGAATTTTTTGAAATTTAAAGATTTTATGATGATCTTCAAATTTTTAGGATTTTGCGACAATTTATCTCTTGATAAAGAAGACTGACCTGCCAATTAATTAATTGATGCCCTTGTGAAAAATAAAATAACCCCACTTAATTACCCTCCAATTTCCCCTTTAAAAGATAAAAAGATGAAAAAAGTGAGCTCATTTGAATTCATTTGCATTTGAAAGATTGAGCTGATTGAGCACCTAAGCAAGATGGTGATCCCATACTACACCCACCGATTCAAGCGAGTTTGATGGCACAACCGCCTCGCCACGTATGGACCTTTGATACATACCCCGAGAAACCTCATTTTGAAATTTGAAATTGTTTTCACATGTTTTTTCATGTTTTGAAATTTGTTAGCATGTTTTAGTGCATTTAGGATCCGCTTTAGTGTATTAGTTTCCTATTTTAGTGCATTTAGACCTCAATATAGCACATTTATTGAATGTTTTAGCACATAGATATTTTTAGCGCATAGATGGAATTTCTTAGCACATCCATGATTTCAGCGCATAAAAGCACTGTTTTAGCGCATTTACACCAGAATTGATAAAATGTTGATTTTTCTCCTTGTTTTTGATGCGTGATGATCACGTCAGCCATTGTTTTGATGATGTTTGATAAGATAGATGATGATTGACCTCATGATGGATGAGAGTCAATGATAGGATAGATGATGATTGGCCTCATGATAGGTGAGAGTCAATGATAGATGCTCAATGAGATTTGATCAAAATATCATTGGAGTTGATTAGATTGATTGATAGGTTGATTGATAAAATGTTGATTTGTGATATGTCATGATTATAAGAGGATTTTAGAGTTCTTTAATTGCACTTCCCGAAGACTTGGGACATGATTCCACGTTTGGTGCAGGTGGATTTGGATGTGATTAGGCGATGTGGTCTATCTTCCTTGATTGAAATGCCCTAGTATAGGATAAATAGGGGATTATTGACTACATTAGCAGAGAGATGGCATAGCGACTGAAACACTTTCCATCTAGTCACCGGTGAGATGGCAGTCACTTCGGAGGATGTGTACCGTATATTGAGGATTCCTGTGGTTGGTGAGTTAGTCATCTATGATCAGACTGAGCAGGGAGGTATTGAGGCATTGAGGAGGATTTTTGTTGATGATGGGATTAGCAGTTATGAGATCCCATGGCAGGAGATGGTTGATTCATATGAGCCCTTACCATGTGTTCGAGTTGGTTTCGTTGGAGGTTTCTTATGTCCTAACTATAGGTTGAAGGGACTATCTATTGGTTGGGACAAGATACTAGAGAGCATGATCACTCAGGGGATTCAATATGCCTGGAGTTCTTGCATGTTAGCTCACTTATATCATGATCTCCATCAGGTGGTATATCTTGGAGCTGCGAGTTTATCAGCTAGAGTGACACTGCTTTAAATTTGGGCTTGGAAGCACATAGCTGTTACTTAGCCTATGGAAGATAGAGATCATCCAATTGGCAAGCCATATGTCTTTGGATACACAGGTCTAGTTGTCTAGCACAAGCAGGGAAAATTGGAGTATTAGCGTCGAGTTCTTGATGATATGGAGACTGTCACATGGAGACCCTACTTAGATTGTGAGTAGTGGCCTGAGGATGATATTGATATACCATATCTTATCACTTTGACATACCTGATTGGTCAGACACAATTTTTTATTGAGAGATTCCTACTCATGAGGGTTCTTTTCTAGTATGGCCGAGTTCAAGTTATGCCCCAGGGAGTTGCATTATATGCTCAGAGACAACATGATATTCTAGAGTGAGGACCCACTCTATCCTATGATAAATCTTGCAAGGAGTATTTTGGATTGCAACCACATATATGGAATTACTGTCTAGAGATTGAAGATGCTTTGATGACAGATGCGTATGCTCAAAATTTTTTCACACATACTTTCTCGAGGATATCCAGTCTTGATGAGCCAACACCGACCTTGGATGATGGGTAGGCATCGAGATAGAGGAGGGGTGGGGGAGATGATGATGAGGAGGGAGATGATAGGGATTATGGAGATGATGGAGATGGTAGAGATACTAGAGATTGGGGAGGCATACAAATATTGGATTTCAGAGTACCCCAAAGGAGGAGATCTATGGTTCCCTTAGGACAGCAGCAGTCAGGACCATCTTAGATTTACATTCATGTGCCCTCCCATCAACAACATGCATAGATAGATGCCTTATAGGTACAGGTGTAGGGTTTATAGGGACAACTAGCATAGGAATAGGTGCAGATTGCCTCTCTAATAGCAAAGAGAGATACCGCGAGGCAAAGATGTGAGCATGCAAAGGACTTAGTTGAGAAGTTATAGAGAGTGTCTGAGGGGACCACTATAGGGGATATGCTAAGAGAGGTTTGACATTCAACTAGAGAGGTAGAGTACTATAGGCTATGGTACTATGAGGCAGTTCCTGCAAAGCAGTGTGCCCCTAGCTATGCATAGTCTGTTAATGCTAGATTAGGTCGGATTCATTCTTAGAATACGAGTAGGGGTGTGACTGGGCCACCTCCTAGAGATCCATCAGGCAGGGATCCAAGTGTAGTTCCATCTGGTGGTGCAGCAGTAGGCACAATGAGGCCTACATTATCTGGGGGGAGCAACACATAGCTTTGTGCTCATATTTGATATACTAAGACTGGATGTATACATTTAGTCAGTTAGAGACTTTATGATTTTCTACCATGTTATTGATGTATCTCTCCACATTCTGGGATATCATTGTACACTGGACATTGATTATTTTGAGATTATATGAGATGCCACAGATACTATTGAGATTATAATGAATGCTTATGGTGAATGCATTTGATTTTCGCTCTATATGCTATGTGATGTTTTATATGATTATGCCATCGTTGTGTATGAATGCAATAATGAAATGATGATGCATGGATTATGAACCTATAATGCTTTATGGATGATGTTTTATGTTATATGAGATGGATTTGATCATGCAAATGAAATGTGATGCACTTTATTTTTTTATAATTTTCTAATATGTATGATATGATAATGCTTTCTAATGAATGTATGATATGAGAATGATTATGCAACTGCATGTGAATAATATTTTTTTGTTAATGTCAAATGTACTCAACCCTTTAATAAGAGAGATACAACTATTTTGAAATTTTCCAGCCTTGGAAAACCTAAAAATGTAGATACAAAACTAATATGGATGCAATCTATCTTAACCATGAAAAATCTATATATGCAATGTTGTCATCTTGTCAGCTGATTTGTTGTGCTTGTTATCATCATTGAGCTTTTAATATGTTGAAAGTTAGTACAAAAATCGATGGTATAATTAGACCATGATGACTTGAGTATTGCTTGCATAAAACAGACAAGAGTTAATCCTTTTCCTATGCAAATCTAGAATGTAATCAATGATACTTTGTAGAGCATGTCCCACAATAAATTTACATAGCAGTAATGATCAACTCACAAACAATAGACAAAGAAAAATCATACTCCATCATAGCTTCTCTAGTCCATGACATCCTTGAGTTACTTCAGAGAAATGATAACAAAAATCAAGATACAATAGTTGAACATTTATGCTAAAGTGATTAAACCATGATTTAGAAGAACATCATCTAGTTAGATTTGGTTTGATCAATTGTGCTATTGATTTGGATGGTTGATTTTTAAAATTTGTGATGGATGTTCAATGTTGAGTTTCCATTGTGATCGTTATGTTTGCTATGTTGTCTTATTGTAATGCCCATAATCTACACACTGAACAACCTAATAAAACTATAACAAATTTACTAATTTTGCAATAATTTTTTTTTAAATTAGTTATTATTATTATTATTTTACTTAATAAAAAAAATAAAAACAACACAATTCACTACTTACAACTATGGTCAATGATCACACCAATTCAAGCAAAGGTAGAAATGATTTACTACTTTTAGCATTAGAGTCTAATTACTTTGGATTGGCTTAACATATCTCTTCCATTCTATTGTGTCAAAAATTCCTCACCGCAATACCTATACCTACAAGGTCTACATGACTAGTCTCACAAGATCAAAGGTAGTTAGCACATGATTACTAAGGCAAGCTATATAAATCAATGATAGTTTACAATATTAGGAGAAAATGAAAAGTCACATACAAGACTCAAAAGAATAGTCCTAGGGGCTTGACCTAATGCCTCAAGGGCTCATCTCTTGATGGCCTTGCCTACATATATATTTCGTAGAGGCATCATAGTTCGCCAACTGGAGTTACTCCAACTCATTGACTCACCCCCACACAGGGGTTTAATAACAATGTTTCAACAGATGACTCAACCTCAATCATAGTCATAACACCCTAACACTGATATACATTAAAATTCAATCTTCTACTCAAGGTATCATGTATTGCATACAAAATTACATGCTATAAAACTAGGTACGCAACCCTTTCTAGGGTCTATTATCCTAGACAGTTTAACAGTCTACTGCCACCCACTTAGGTGAAGCCAAAAATTGGAAGCTTGGGAAGGATATACTAGACAACATATTCCAAGGAGGTTTTCTAGAATGTTAAGTTTTCAAGGGAAAATAAAGTTGGATAGGTTCACATATGTTCTAGGTTCAAACAACATCTGTAAATGTCATTCCAAAACATAATGGCACAACCTCTAAGCCATACTATCATGCATACATGCTTTTGTTCCGACAATCTTCAAGACTTAAGGTATATCTCCCTATATTGATTTTAGAATGAGGGTTACATATATCAAGTATTTCAGATCTATCCCTTTTACAAGGCTTAGTTACAATTCAATTAACACAATCAATTTTAGTATAATGCCTAAACACCTATATCTACATGCATTATTGAATTGAAGATGAATACTATCCTAATTATGAATCTAATAGTCATTGACATAATAAATGTCAAGGTAGACTAAGTGGAAAGATTCCCACTAGCAATCATAAAAGTCATTTTTCTTCAAATCAAAGGAAAAAGAAAGAGATTTAATCCTAAGTTGATCGTAAATTTGATCATTCCTTAAGTAATAATTAAATAGACTAATGCTTAAAACCTAATACCCCAATGATATATATATATATATATATATATATATATATATATATATATATATATATAAACATATATTACTAACTTACTATTCCATAAAAATACATGCTTATATCACATTTCTAGTGTACAACCTGATGCAGGAGCATCCAGTGGTGTAAGGGCAATCTTGCATCACCCAAAAATAGTTAAATTTCAAGTTTATCAGTTTTTAGATGTTTTTACATTTTTGGATACCCTTTTCATCATAATGAAATTCCCAATTTACGGTTTTTATTTTCTATTCCTGGGTTGAATTATATTGCAGTTTTAGTTTCCTAGATTTGCACCTGAAAATCTTCTAAGTTAGATTTGAGGCACTTAGAGTTTCCAAAACGGCTAAAACTTGCCAAAATTGGTGTAGAAAATTTTGAGCATTTTTTTGACTTCGAGACCTTTCCAACAGTTCAAACGGTTTGCGAATTGGAGTCTTGGATCAAAAGTTATGGCCCCGGGAAGTTGGCGCACTTTCTAGAAGATACAATTGCAAATGCTCTTTTGAAATTTGAACTTCATGTTGTAAATTTTTGGTGCCAAACCACCTAAACTCAAATTTGAATGTTGTTTTGGCTCCAAACTAAGAGGAGCTCTATTTATGGGCGGGTTTCTAATATTTGGGTAACCTTTTGGGGACAAGCTCGCATATTGTGAAAGGGTTTTTCTATAGCTTTCTATAACTTGCATGTG